>JABUQX010097105.1:22500-40000 GCA_015478945.1 Trachelipus rathkii
AGCGTGGCAAGGTGGCCAGGAGTGAGGTGGGAACTAGAGACGAAGGGAGGCAAACCGAGGGAAAAGACCAACAGAAGCGATGAGGACTCCGTAGAAGATCGACTGAAAGAACATCAATGCCATCTATGATTCAGCTGATTGAGGAACGGGTCTTGGAAGATAGAGGGGAGTGGAAGAAGAAGTTGGCCGTGCTGACAGGCTCATAAGCCTTCCTGGGAGCGGATGTAAGATGTAAGTAAGATTAGAACAGGAAATGCGGCTTGAGCTCTAGTGTAAGGCTTAATAGTGTTGATATTTGTTATCTGGTTAGCAAATCTTTTGACATACATTTCCTTTTGTAAGAGGATGGAGTGTTACAATTATATTAAAGGAATGATGAAAAGAATGACCATATTGGACTTGGGAATTAAGGTTTGAATGCAAATGGGTAAGGTCTACTTGTATTAAAAAAAGGGTGAAAATTGGGAAAAAATTGAAGTAACATTCTTTTAAGAGTAAAAAGGAAAGTTAAAGACTGTCAAATTTTTTTTGGGTGTGTGTGGGGAGTGGATGGAAATTACAGTAGAGTCCTATGAGAAAAATTTATTTTATGACAGGATTTCGCATGCAATGTATTGGCGGAAAAGGAAGGATAATATAGCAAATGGAAAATTTAGTTTACATCATAAAGAAATTCTAAATTTACTTTAGTGGGCTTATATTTAATATTTATGGTAAAATCATATACTTTTGTTGAAGCTATTAAGTGATTAATTATATTCGTTCTTGAACTCTATAATGAAGACACGAACAATATAAATTTATTTTTAAAGACATTAAAATTTTACACAAAGTTTTTTTTAAATTTAGTATTTTACTTATTGGACTTTTCATTTTTTTATTGTTATATTTTAGGGAAAGTGTTTATTATATAGTTTTAATGTAAGGAATTCTGTATAATATTTCCAGAGCAGAGCACGTGATTTGGACAAGGATGAAGTTCCGTTTGCATCTCTTAAAACTTTTCGTTCTCTTCAGAATAATATATCTAAAAGAATATGCGAACTTCTTAAAAATCCCATAAAGGCCGAAGAAGACTGGATAAACACCATTTTTGGTCAACCCTTAGCACCAAAAGAAAGTTCCAAAGAAACTCATCTTTGTTCATCTTCGATCAACTCAGACTCTACAGCCAAAAGCGTCAGTGACAATGCTTGTGTAACAGCTTTGAATAAGTTGAAACCAGTTTCCAAAAACTTGTCGTTGGATAAACCGGAATCCAGTAATACAAACTCAAAAACTGCAATCAAAATTTCTACTTCAAATTATGAGACGGATAAATCAAAAGAAACAAGTGGAACAAAACTACAAAATGAAGAATTTGTTTCGAATGAAGATAATTCTAAAAAGGAGTCGTTGGATAAACCGGAATCCAGTAGTACAAACTCAGAAACTGCAATCAAAATTTCTAGTTCATCTTCGATCAACTCAGACTCTACAGCCAAAAGCGTCAGTGACAATGCTTGTGTAACAGCTTTGAATAAGTTGAAACCAATTTCCCAAAACTTGTCGTTGGATAAACCGGAATCCAGTAGTACAAACTCAGAAACTGCAATCAAAATTTCTACTTCAAATTATGAGACGGATAAATCAAAAGAAACAAATGGAACAAAACTACAAAATGAATTTGTTTCGAATGGAACTCAAATCAAACAAAGCTGATAAGATACTTTTCCTTTCTGGGTGTGGGATTATTATTATTATATTATTATTATTAATTATTGATTATTATTATTATATTATTATTATTATTATTATTATTATTATTAATTTTTATTATTATTATTATTATTATTATTATTATTATTATTATTATTATTATTTATTATTATTATATTATTATTATATTATTATCTATTATCATTATTATTATACAATGTTTAATTACAATTTATTCATTAATTATATATTTATTATTATTATATTATTATTATAATTATTATTTTATTATTATTATTATATTATTATTTCAGAAATAATGAATAGGGATGGTGCTTTTGTAACTGTATGAAATGTCTGTGAGGGAGTGTGGAAGGAACACTTCGAAAATCTGCTTAATATGGCAGGAATGAATAGGTGATATTGAATGTGTGTGGGTTTGATGGTGCAAGAAGGAATAGGTACTTTGGGGATGAGGTTATTAGCAAGGAGGAGGTAATGGGTAGAGTGAGAAAGTTGAAGAATGGTAAATCTGCAGCTGTAGATGAAATTACTGAACGATCAAGAACGGAGGCGAGATGGTGATTGATTGATTTGGAAGTTGTAACAAAAAAGTTCATGAAAGCAATAGTTCCAATGGATTGGAGAAGAGCAGTAATAGTGCCTTATTAAGGGTAAGGGAGATAAGGAAACTGTAGGAATTATAGAGAATTAAGTTTTAATTGAGTGTTGTAAGGGAAGATTTGCTTGTATTTTGGTCGAAAGAGTGCGTCGAGTGACTGAAGGACTGATTGGTGAGAACAAGGTGCGTTTAGGAGTGGTAGAGGATGTGTGGATCAAATCTTTACATTGAAACAAATGATTGAGAAAATGAGGGAGAAGAAAAATAAATTGTATTTAGGTTTTATGGATTTGCAACAGGCGTATGATAGGGTTAATAGGGAAGCTCTATTGGCAGGTGTTAGTGATATATGGTGTTGGTGGTAGGCTTCTGAATGAATCAAAAGTATGTATAACGATAGTGGAGGCGATGTGGTAAGAATAAATGGGTGTCAAAGGTGATTGGTTTCAGTATTAATAGCGGAGTGAGATAGGGTTGTGTTATGAATTATTTGTTATATTCAATTATATATGGATGGGGTTATGAAAGAATTGATAGGTAAGGGTGCAGAAATGTGTTAAATGAGGAGAATGAGATCAGTGGAGGGTCCTACGCTATTATATGCGTGATGATTTGGTTCTTTGTGTGAATCTGAAAAGAGTTTGAGAAGATTGGTAGACTGAGATTTGGCAGGGTGTGTAAAAGGAAGGGGGTTTGAAAGTAAATAGATAAAGAAGGTATGGTTGTGAGTAAGGATAGCCCTCAGTGTGAAGTTAATGTTAGATGGTGACAGTGGAACGAAGTGTCCTGATTTAAATATTTTAGGTATGTGTTGGATGAGATAGGAACGGATGATGCAGATGTAGTAGGAAAGTTGTGAATGGCAGAAAAGGTGGCTGTGCAATTAAATCGTTGGTGAAATTAAAGGGATAATTCTGGAGTGCGCTAGGGTCTTGCATGAGGGTATTTGTTACCTGTGTTATTGTTATAGTAGTGGACATTTGTCTGGAATAAGAAGCAATAGATCTAAAGTTCAATATTTTCAGATGGACAATCTATGGGGCGTGTTAGGAGGTGTAAAAGAAATTGATAAAATGAGGAATGAAAACGTATAAATAATATATATGATAAAAAAAAGGGTAACGCAAAAAGAATGATGAAAGTAGTTGAGATGTTTGGTCATGTGGAAAGGATTAATGATAGTCGTTGGTTAAGCAGATGTATAGTGGTGAAGTGTGTTGGGAATCGACCCATTTGGGAGACGAAAAAAAAAAAGTGGATTGAGTCGGGTAAAGGAATGTTTGCTGGAGAGAAATGTAGTTTGGCAGAGGCGCCAGAAGGAAGGTGCATGATAGAAGAGAATGGCGGGGTTTGTAAGGGGTATGGTTGTGGCCCACCTGGGGTAAGGGATTTTTTTTAACACTTGACGATTTACCATAGTGAGTGTTCGTCGCGTCCCGTGAAGCTCTAGGTGGATTTCTGACTGGCGACGATTCTTTTACTAATTAATGGTATCAGAGGGGGCGGTAAGGCGGCTTTCTTTTCGTCACTTTTTGTCAATAATTCTTCTACTGCTTTTCTCTCCGATGCTTGTCACGCACCTTACTCCCAGCCTTGGGAAAAAGAGGAAGATAAGAGAAAGATATATTCTTCTTTTTTTCTTTCTTTCTTCATCTCCTTTTTTCCCCCAAGGTGCGTGACATGCATCGGAAAAAGAAAAGCAGTACAAGAATATGACAAAAGTTGAAAAGAAAGCCCAGCCTTACCACCCCCTCCATACCTATTAGTGAGAACTTGTCGTAGTCAGAAAATCCACCCAATAGCTTCACACACGGGACCGCGACGGACCTCACTATGGCATATCGTCATGTATGGTTCATGCTGGCCCAGTGGGGCCACAACTCATACCCCCTCAACAAAACCCGCCATTCAATTCCTATTATACACTTCTTCTCGCCTTGCCAACTCACTTTCTCTCCTCCAAGACATTCCTTTACTGACTCAATCCACTTTTTCTTCGGTCTCCCAGCCTGTCGATTCCCAACACACTCACCATTATTATTATTATTATTATTATTATTATTATTATTATTATTATTATTATTATTATTATTATTATTATTATTATTATCCCCCATGTGGCTGCTTGGTTGCGTCAGGTTGATGATCCGGAATGATCATGAAATTGGTGCTGTTATTGTATTTGTAACCTTTATTGGAATATCCCTTGCATCACTCTCCTCCAAATGACATTATTTTGTTAATCTTTTTCCTTCTCTCTACTGTTGTTGTTCCCTATTAATAAGTCGTTTACTTCATCAAGTCACGTCCATTTGGAGTTACCCCTTTCCTATTACTTATCACTTCAAACATAAAACCTCTTAATCTTATGATTCATTTTAAGCATGTGTCTATACCATCTGAATATCTCTTGATTTGCTCTTTCCACCAGACGCCTCTCTTACCACCATAAATATCTTTTATCCTTACATTTCTTATCCTATTTTTTCTCTTCAACCCAAAACTATCTCGTAGATATTCATTTCCAAAAACACAATCCTTGTTTTTCATTTTGAAATTTATTGCACTCTTTTGATATGACAGTTGGAACAAATATACTTTTCATCCAACATATATCCTAAATATTTAAACTCGGTTACTTGTTCCAGTTGCTCACCATCTAACATTTTGAAATTTATTGCACTTTTTTGATATGACAGTTGGAACAAATATACTTTTCATCCAACATATATCCTAAATATTTAAACTAGGTTACTTGTTCCAGTTGCTCACCATCTAACATGGCCTCACACAGAGGACTCTCCACAGTCACGACCATAACCTTACTCTTATCTACATTTACTTCAAAGCCCTCCTTTTACACACCCTGCCAAACCCCTATACCAATCTTCTCAAACTCTCTTCAGATTCACTACACAAAACCAAATCATCCGCATATAATAGGTAGTACACCCTCCACTCTCTTAGCACCTTCCTCTGCCACCCCCACTTCTAATTCTTTCATAACCCCATCCATATACAAATTAAATAACCAAGGAGACATAACACATCTCTGCCTCATTCTGCTATTAATACTAAACAAATCACTTTCGACTCCATTTATTCTTTCACACGCTTCCCTATCGTCATACATACTTTTGATTCCATTCAAAAGCCTACCACCAACACCATATATCACTGACACCTGCCACAAAGTTTCCCTATTAATATTGTACTCCTGTTGCAAGTCCATAAAACCTTAATACAATTAATTCTTCCTCTCCCATTTTCTCAATCAATTGTTTCATATGTAAAAATTGTTCTAATATTTCCTAAGCACTTCTAAGTGGCACGCTTGTTCTTTGCCAATCAGTCATTCAGTCACTCGACATACTCTTTCAACCAAAATACCAGAATATATATCTTCTCTACAACACTCAATAAACTTATCAACCTTACCCTTATATATTGGATGGGTAGTATTACTGCTCTCCTCCAATATCTCGGAAACTATACCAACCATTCATCGGACTCGGTTAAACTTTCATGCGAGATGAAGTGTTTCCTGGTCAATTAAAGTCTTTTGATTCATTCACCAGTAAAACATTCAAAAAAATTTACCTGCATATTTAATCTTTAAATATGGAGCATTTTAATAAGTTTCTCCCTTGCTTGCTAATAAAAACCTCATCCCCAAAAATGCCTATTCCTCTTGCCACCATCAAACCCACACACATTCACTATCACCTCTCATTACTGCCAATATTATGCACGAGATTCTCGACAAGTGTTCTTTTCACACTCCACTCACATCCATTCATCAACAGTTACGAACACGCCATCCCATTACATTATTCTAAGCACCGTCCCCGTTTCTCATTCAGTAACCTTTTCGCCGCTCCTCCAGAAGAGCTTTCTATCCCTTGTAAGTCTCCATTCTCCTTCCAAACTGTCATTTACCTCTTCTTTAAGTATGCACCTTTTAGTATTTACCTGTTATTATTCTTTTTTCCTCTATAATCCAAGCATCTTTCTTTGAACTTCATCATTTGCTTTGTACATTCAACCACGCTTCTCTTTTTTACTTTTAACCGTTGCACTCACCTCTTCATTCCACCACCACGGTAACACATCTTACTTCCTACTCAGCACAATCCACAAACTTCCTTTGCATTGCTAACAACTGATTCTTCCATCTGCTCCCAGATTTGTTCAGGTTTCAACTTGTTCACATCAAACTGAGTTTACTTGCCTCTCTTAAATACTTTTACCTATTACATTGTTCACTTAACTTCTCACCTAATTCTACCCAATTCTTCCTTCCTCACCACCTTCTCTCCATCCAAGCCCCGCCACTAACTTAATTTTTAACATAGAAACAACTATGTGATCCGATAATCCATTCCTAAACCCCTCACTGATACATCCAACACGTACTTCAGCATCTCCTTCTTCACCAACATAAAATCATCATACTTTTCACTTCGAATCATCGTCTAACCCGTACACCAACGTAGTATACTTTGGATACCTGTTATATGCTTATAATTAAAACAATGTGTGAACAGAAGATTTTCGTTACATCTAAGTATATTTTTATTCGAATTTTCTAACTATTTTTTCCAAAAAAAATTATTACGGGTCAGGGGGACTTAAAATAAAAGATGCTAACGTTCAAACAATACAGAAACGTTAAATCGCTTTACAGATTGTGTCAACAAATTTTCATTATATCGCAACCTTTAGAATGCTTCAATTTTCTAATTCCATATCACACAAAATACATAACAACGAAGCATCAAAAAGGACAAATGTTAGTGAACTCACCCATAAGCAGCGAAGCCTCCAGGACTTCGACAGCGTAAAAATGAAATAATTTATTTCATTTTACTATGAAAAAATCTTCACAAATCACAAAAACGTTTTCTTCATTTTCAACTCTTTTGTAAATCTGAAGAAAATAATAATGGTTATAAAAAAATAATTTAAATTAACAAGTTTCATTATTTTAAAAACAAATGAAATGAAATCGTTTCCTTCTATTAAACCCGACTGTTATAAACATAGTATCGAACAATATATATATATAATAATATAATATAATATATATATAGTAAAATTAATAAATAATAAAATAATATAAAATAATTATAATATATATAATTATAAAATAGTGTGTGTTTATGGTGTTGTGTTATGTGTTTTTTGTATTTGATTATTGTTAGTGTTGTATAATATTATAAGTAATAATAATAATATATATATAAATATATTATATATATATAAATATATTATAAAAACTATTATATATAATAATTAACTATATATAATATATAATTATTAATATAATTAAATATTATATATATAAATAAAATATAATATATATATTAGATATATATAATATATATATATATATATATATATATATTATATATATCAGCTGGTTTTCAGGTACAATACTTGTACTTTATATATATATGCAAGTTTTCAAAAAGTACTTGTACTTGTACTGCGAGTTTCTAAAACCCAGAGGTAGGTGTACTTCGTACTGAGCCTTACTTAGTACTTGCGCTTGTACTTTGCAAGTACTTTTGCATTTTAACTTCCAAAGTTTTATTTTATTTTTATCATTTTCCATACGAGATATTATATCCTTATATATTATTCCTAAAAAGTCCAATGAATATAAGATTCATTATAAATATATAATAATAATAAAAATTATATATATTATACCAGATATAGAATATAATATAAATAATAACAATATAGTGATCATTAATATAAAGGGAATATACCCTAATAGAAATAAATATAGAGGATAACTAATTAATAATAGAGTATATAATATATATATAAGTATATACTATAAAATAAGATAATAATATTATATATAATATATTATATAAAACAAATTATTGTAAATTTCATTTTACTAGTGATGCAATTTTATAAACACCCAAAACTAAATTAATAAAAACTTCTCTTTTCTGCTTTTATTATATATGCTCAACACCTTTTTTCCCAAACTGGAAGTAAGGTTGTTAACATCATCGTAGAACAGAAAGTAACAGAATAATAGACACAAGTCAAAAACCCACTTAAAATCCCCTTTATACCCAAGAGAGAGAACTCTCGTCCCAGTCAAAAAATCCACCCTAGTCTGACCGCGACGGACTTCAGTATGATCCACCAATGTCTCCTCCCAGGTTGTGGCAAACCAACACCCCACAAAAATCCTCTTTTCACTTATTATGCACCTTTCTTCTCGCCCCTTTCAAACTCACATTCCCTTCAAACATTATTTTGCTGACTCAATCCACTTTTCGGTCTCCCAGCAGTCGATTCCCAACACATTCACCCCTATACATCGCTAGCAAAGCGACTATCATCCATTCTTGCCACATGACCAAACCATCTCACTACACTCTCGTTTATTCTCTTTTATCCCTTTTTTCACAACATACAACTCTGTAATACGTTTCGATTCCTCATTTTATCAATTCTTCTACACGTACCATCCCCTAGATTTCCAATGCTGAAACAATTGTTACCTTAACATACCTCTAGTCCAACCAAGTCTCCACTTACAATACGTAAACCATTAAAACATACCTTATCGTAAAACCTTCGCACCAAGACTAGTCTCTTACATCGTCCCACCAAGATTTTAATTGCACCAGCCACCTTCCTTCCCAATTACACTTTTCCTACTACAACTAGGCATCATCTCCCTTCTCGTCAAATATATTATAGTCCAAATATTTAAACTCCCGCACTGGTCCGAAGACTGTTCACCATAGTTCTAGCATGTTGAACTTCCGCCCCGAGACTGTCCCCTCATCATTAACCCATAAAACCTTACCTTATCACATTACTTTCAACCCCTCCTCTTTACACACCCTACCCCAAATCTACACCAATCCTCTCAAACTCTACTCAGATTCGCCACAAATCTAAAACCATAAATAATATATATATATATATATAATTTAAATAGATATATTATATAAATATATATATATATATAATAAAATAATATATATACTATATATATATATATATATATGATATTATATATTGTAACATTTTTTTTTACAGTTGTCGACCACCACTCAAGGCAGAGCCCTATTCAAGAGGGGGTGTTTGCACGCGGTCATAAAGTCAACATGCTAACGTAAATACGCAGATGAGCACAGAGGCAGGCTTTGAAAAGTGCGGGAGATAAATTCAGCAGGGAACAGAAGATGGAAGAGAACAGAACAGAGGTGCAGGAAAGAAGGACAAGCACCGCAAGCTGAACTAGCCTGGGAGTAACCAATTACACACACAAAACTCATGTGCATACACAGCACCCCTAGAGTGCTACGGGGCGACGTAAAGTGTTGGCTACGCGAGTATAAGGTTTCCTCGAGCTCCCTCCGCTTGGTACCTATGAAGAGAGAAAAGCACAACATCGCGCCCGCAAATAAGTCAAAGGTGAATGAAAGTTACAGACAGTTTATAAGCCTTTGGCCTTTGACTCGACCCTATCAAAAGGCCGGGTGAAACCCCCCGATGATGAAGCAGTATCCCATAGCAAGGGCGGATGAAGCCCGTGTATAGTGAGTAACTTGAGAAGAGGAAAAAAAATCTCGCAGTCTAAACGAACTCCCCAGTTTCTTGGACGGCCGCCTAAACGTTATGTGATGTGAGGTTTTCCAGACATTTTTTTTTGTGAGTGAGAGCCAAGGTTGTTATATTTGCAGACAGCGGAGGACGAGGGAGAACCGTCCGTAAAGAGACAGGAAAGTTAGAAGGTGTCTGAGAGAGTGAGATTTGCAGATTGAGTGTGAGGAGGGGGTGTGTTTAAAGAATGAACAAGGTTCAGAGTCAACCTCCGCACCCGAATTATATCCATAGATGTTGACTATAGAATCGGAAAGATTAAGACGAAGGCATCTAGAAGTAAAGAGGAAGCATAATTGAAATGAGTTGAAGAATGAGACAATTCTCTCGGTACTCCTCAATCGCCAGTTTGTGTTTAGAATTTCTTTTATGGAAAGTAGGAATAACAAGTAGTAGCAGATAAGACAGAACCCTGAGCGACACCACTATTTATAGAAGGTTTAAGAAGCCCCATCAACAAAACAGCCGATATTGAGCGATGAAAGAAAACTAGAGAATAAGCAAACCCAAAGGAAGAGCTTGGAAGCAGGACGCGTGCCGATACCCGCTCTAATTGATATGTCAAGCGCCACCATCCAAGTCTCCACGTAGTTATAATCAGTAAGATAGAAAGGTATATATATAAAAAATATATAAGATATATAATAATAAATCAATTATATATATATAGAAGTTATATATATAAAGTATAGATATAAATCTATATATAAAGATATATATAAACAATATGATATAGTATATATATATAATATTAGAATTTATATATTCTGTTATACAATAAATATGTTTTAAGAATTTTGAGTCTGTTTAATTTTTTTTATATGTTAATTAAAAGATGTTTTTTTTATAGTATATATATTTAGATATGAGAGATACTATTATGGTTTTTTTGTTATTTTTATTTGGATGTGTTATTTATGTGTTTTTTATGAATCATATTCTGGTAGTGGAGTTGATTGTTATGGAGTGTTCTCTTGATGTGTTATGGGATGTTTGTTTTTAGTTTTGGTAGATGAAAATGATGAGGACCTGCGAGAGAGGGAAAAATTATGCAGTGATTTTAGTATATACAGTATTTTAATTTTTTTTTATGTAGTTGAGAGTGTTGTTTTTTCTTTGTTTTGTTTTTGTATTTTTTGTTTTTTGTTTTATATGATGTTTATGTGTTATGTGGTTTTGGAAGGGTACCGCTATTATTGTTATGCTGTTGTGGTTTTTTTTTTTAGGTCGTCCGTGGCGAAAGATGGTGTGGTCGTTTGGCGTAAGGATTGTTTTTTTGTTTTTTTTTTAATTTGTTTTGTATGTTCTTGCCATATATATTTTCTTAAAGTTTGGTTTTATTTAATTTTTAGATTAATTCTAACATGCTCTTATGTATAGTGGATAGAGGATTGTATGTGTGGATGGCAAAGCGAGCGAGAGAGAACTAATATAGTTGATTGGAGAATGAGGGTAGTTGTATGTTTTAAGTATATTATTTGTATTTAGGAATTATGTATTGCATTATCGTATGTATTTGGTTTCGCTTTAGTGTTATGGGTTTGTGGAATTATGGTGGATTAGCTTTGTATGCAGGTTGTGTTTGTAGGTGAGTATGTTTTGGTGGTAAGTTATGATGGAATCAAAAGTAGTATTTGCATGGTTGAAGCGTGTTTTAAGAATAAATAGATCGAACAGTGAATTGTTAGTTAATATTAATAACGGAGTGAGACAGGGATTTGCTATGTCCCTTGGCGAACCAATCTGTATATGGATGAGGTTATGAAAAAGAATTAGAGGTAGGGACAAGTTTGTAGAATGATGGAGAGATGGAAGAGAGCTGGAGGCGTTCCCTACATGTATGCGGATGATTGGTTTTGTAAGGCGAATCTTGAAGAGAGTTTGAGAGGGCATTGGTAGAGAAGTTTTTGTTAGGGTGTTTAAAAGGAGGGGTTATGAAAGTAAACGTAGATAAGAGTTAAGTTATGGTTGGTGTTTGAGGACAGTCCTCGGTTAGTGAGTTATAGTTAGATGGGACACAGATGGAAAAAGTGTCATATGAAAATTAAAATTTAGTAAGTGTTGAATGAAAAGAACGGATGATGGAGGAAGTTTGAATGGCACTAAGGTGGTAGGAGTGCAATTAAAATCAGTTGTGATGGATGAAAAGGGTCTTACATGAGGAGTATGTCTACCGTATTAGGCATAGTAGTAGGGACTATGTCTGGAATAAAAAAGTAGATATCTAAAGTACAATAGTACCAAAAAGTACCAATTTATGGCGTTAGGTGTAAAAGAAAAATGAATAAAATGAGGGGGATGGGGCCGCATTTATGCCAACATGCTGAAGAATGGGTAAATGAACACAAGTACGTTGAGATGTTTGGTCATGTGAAAGGATGGATGAGAGTCTTTTCGGGGAAGAGTCGTATGTGGTTAGTGGTGAGAATCGACCGAGTGCGGAAGACCGAAAAAAAGTGGATCCTCGAGTCAGAAAAAAGGAATGCCTGGATGAGAGAATTGTGAGTTTGGCAGAGGAAGAGAAGTGCATAACAGGAGTGAATGCGGGGGTTGTTGAAGGAGTTATGGTAGCCCACCTGGCCAAAATCCAATTGGCGAGACTGGCCATTACTGAGGGTCCATCGCCGTCCCGTGAAAGCTCTAGGGTGGATTTTCTATCTGACTGCGACGAAGTTCTCACTAATTAGTATAAAAGTGGGGAGTAAGGCTGGGCTTTCTTTTCTACTGCTTCATATTCTTCTACTATTTTCTGTTCCGTATGTTCGCTCTTACCTCCACAGTCATTGAGGAAGAGAAGAGGATGGTAGTGATGATTGATGAATTATAATTCTTTCTCTTCTTCTTTCTTTACTTCCTCTTTTCCCCAAACTGGGGAAGGAGCGTGTCAGTGCATCGGAAAAGAGAATGCAGTAGAAAGAATAATGAACAAAAGACGAAAGGAAAGCCACGTCTACCCCGCATCTATAAACCATTAATAGTGAGAACTCGAAATCCACCCATAGAGCGTACAATTGGACCGCGAGCGGGGACCCTCACTATGGGTAAATCGTCAATGTAAGGGTTGATATAATTGATACTACCCATATATATAATTATATATATATATACTATATATTATATTATTATATATATACTATTAGTAAGTAGAGTATATATATATATATAATTATATAATGATAAATATACATATATAGTATATATATATTATAATATATATATAATATATATGAATATATATATAAATATATAATTATATACTATATAATATATTAAATATAATATATATATATAACAGCATGAATTAATTATAATATGATATATATATATATATATATATATATATATATATATTAAAATAAAATATATATATTATATATATATAAATCTATACTATAATATATATATACTATATATATATTATATATAATAAATGATTACTATAATAGTATGGAACCATAACTCACACAAACCACACATTACCCTTACCTTTTACAACTAAATTTAAACCATTGAATTCTAGGACTCACACAATCAAACTCCTACCATAGCTGCATACCACAGGTCAATACGATCGAAAATTGAAAACTCCTTCCTTCCATCTTCTCATTTCTCTTCCACACTCAGCGACGCACACATTCCAGCTATCACATACACATAATTTCACCTTTGTTCCTTCAAAGTCTTTTTTTCAGCACAGCGAGCAAAATCCAAATTTTCCCTTCTAAATACATTCACACCTCTCTCCCTTCCTCTCAAGTATTCCTTGACGATTCCATGTACCCACCTACGATTCATACAATTTCGCGGAAAGTTAGAAGTCGTACGGCGCATCACGAACCTTTCCGAGGCCTTGCGAGTGAGACATTCCTGGCAAGAAATAATTGTAGCAAGCCAACAACTACCACGCCTTAGTTCGACTTCTACGACACGCAGACATACGATGGTATATATTCTCCCCCGCAACAGGGATAATGTATATGTAGGGTGATTTGTCTGTAAGTGTTATCTAGAAGTGGGTGTGTACTTAATCATGTGTATATGATATCTGGATAAAAGGTGGTGTCTGTATGTTGCCTGCGTTGGGAGGTTGGTACTGTGTGAAGAATATGAACGCAAACAGAAAAAGGCGCGACATTAAAAACATGGAAGGTAATTTCATTGTATCGAGAATTGCGGTATTGTACTCTCCCTCATATTTGTATATGGATGGCGTTATTAAAGATGTGGGGGATGGCAGAAAATGGTGTTAGAATGGTTGAGAATTGGTAGAGGTGCCCCTACATATTATATGCGGAATGATTTGTTCGTGTGGCGAATCTGAAGAGAGTTGAGAGGATTGATAGAGAAATTTGCCAGGGTGTGTAAAAAGAGAGGGTATATATGATAAGGAGTAAGGTTATGGTTTGTGAGTAGGGACCACTCCTCAGTGTTGAATTTATGTTAGATGGAGCAGCTAGGAACAAGGTTCTGAGTTTATAATATTTAGGGGTATATGTGGATGAAGAAGAACGGACGATGCAGCAGCTGTAGGAGGAAAGTTGTGAAAGCAGAGAGGTGGGCGTGGGTGCAATTAAAACGTTGGAAGCAAAGGGACTAAGTCTTAGTGTTCTAAGGGTCTTACAGTAGGTATGTGTTATCCTGTGTTATTGTATGGATGAGACTATGTCGTGTGGAATATGAATAAGTATGCTAAAGTTCAATGTGTTCAGAGTGACAATCTTACTTAAGGGCGTGCTAGGTGTAGAAGAATTGAAAAGAGAGACGTATATATAATGTGTGTGGGGGTGTGGTGGTTAAGAAAGGTGTAAATGAGAGAATAATGAAAGAACGTTGCGATGGTTTGGTTCATGTGGAAAGGGCATGAATGATAGCTAGGTTGGTTAAGCGGAGTAATAGTGGGTAAGCGGCTGGGAGCGCAGACGAACGAGAAAGTGATAGACGGGGTGAGACGAAGTGAAGGAGAGACAATGCTAGTTGGAGTATGCAGTAAGGCATGGATAGGAGAGAGAGTGCGGGGAAAGTTTTGTATGGAGGGCATTGGTGCTGTGGCCACCCTGGGCCAGGGGATGAACCCTTACATTAACAATTTACCATAGAGGGTCCGTCGCGTTCCCATGATGCTCTAGGATTTTTCTGTCTTGACGAGCTCTCACTAATTAATGTTACAGTTGAAGGCTGGGCTTTCTTTCGACGTTTGTCATGTTCTACTGCTTTCTTTTCGAGTTGCTGTACAGCACCTTACCCCAATCTTGGGGAAAAAGCAAGTTTGGAAGAAAGAAAGAAAAAAGAGAGAGAAATATATAATATATACATATAATAATATATATATAATATATATATATATATATATATATATATATACATCATAATACTATATATATATATATATTATGAGATTATAATATATATATATATAGAGGTAGGATAAAGTGAGTATGTATGTAGTATATATATATATAAGATATATTATATATATATATAATATATATATATAATATAATATAAAAATTATATATAATATATATATATATATAATATATATATATATAATATATATAAGATATATGATAATATAAATATAGAATATATATATATATATATATATAGATTATATATATATTTATATATATGCATAGTTTTCATTTGAAAAGACTTGTACTTGTACTTAACGGAACAATTCCAGAGTATTGTACTTTGTACTTGTACTTGAAAAAAATGTTACTTGAACCCAAGCCTGATATATAATAATATATATATATATATATATATATATATATTATATATATAATATAAAATATATTATATATATATATATATATATATATATATATTATATATATAGATATATATATATATATTATCAGGCGGTTCAAGTACAAGTACTTGTACTTAAGAACATTTTTTGGAGTACTTGTACTTGCAGTTCGTAAAGCCAGTTGATTGTACCTTGGACTTGTACGTGAGCCTTTTGTACTTGGTCTTGTGCTTGGCACTTGCAAGTACTTTTGATTTTAACTTGCCAATATTTTTTATTTTTCTTTTACATGTTCCTATCGTACTTGATATTATTTCTAATGTATTCTAAATAAATTTTCATTGTATGAATAATATAAAGTATGTCATATATATATATATATATATATATAATATATATATATATAAATATATATATATACTATATATATATATATATATTATTAATATATATATATAGATTAGATAATATATATATACTTATAATATGAAATATAAAATTTGCTTTTGAATGCAATGGAGTAAATAGTTTATAGGATAAGCCCATCCTATGACTATCCTATATAATATATATAATATAAAATATATATATATATAAGATATATATAGTATATATAATATATCTATATATTATATATTATTATTAATTATATTATTATATATATAACACTATATATAAAATAAGTAGATAAATATATAATATATATATACAGATATGATATATAGAGATAATATATATATTATATATAATATATATAATATATATATATTCAGCACTCATTGTATCAACCACCTTTTTCCCCAAGACTGGGCGGAAGGTGCGTACCCACAGTGCACCGGAAACAGCAAAAATAGTAGAAAGAATATGACACAAGTCGAGAGGAAAGCCCCATTTACCTACCTCTTTATACCTATTATGAGAACTCGCCGCAGTCAAAAATCCACCCTAGAGTTAAGTGCTTCACGGGACCACGACGGACCCCTCACTATGGCATCTCGCCAATGTGGGTTCATCCCTTGGCCCAGGTGGCCACAACCATTACCCTCACAAATCCCCGCCATCACGCCTATTATGCACCTTTATTCTCGCCTCTTGCCAAACTCACATTTCTCTCCTCCAGACATTCTTGTGCTGACTCAGATATCACTTTGTTCTTCAGTTCTCAGCCAGTCATTGCCAACACACTCACCACTATACATCCTGCTTAACCAACCGACTATCATCCATCCTCTCATTTACCCTAAATGATCTCAACGTACTTTCATTATTCTCTACCTTATCCTTTTTCACACCATACAACTCTGTAATACGTCATTCCTCCATTTATCAATTCTTCTCACACCTAACACGCCCCTAAGTGTCCATCTGAACACATTAGACTTTAGACCAATACATCTTATTCCAGACCTAATATTCTCACTACTATACTTAACGAGAGACAACACCTACCACTAGCGTACTCAAACTTAGTCTCTTTACATCCACAAGGATTTAATGTGCACCAGCCCACCTTCCCTGCCAATTCACATCTCTATCTAACATTCATCATCCCGTTCCCCTTTTCGTTCCAACATATATATCCTAATATTTAAACTCAGTCACTTGTTCCAGCTGCTCACTCACCATACTGTCCTCCATCACAACCATAACCTTACTCGTATCTACGTTTACTTTTCAACCCCTCCTTTTACACATCCTGCAAATCTCTCTACCATCCTCTCAACCTCTCTTCAGATTCACCGCACAAAACCTAATATTAATAATATATATATTAATAT
>JABUQX010097107.1:15000-32500 GCA_015478945.1 Trachelipus rathkii
TTGTTATTTTATTTCATAAGAATTTTGTTGTTAGGAAAAGTAAAATTGTGAATTATAAAAAAATGTTTGCATTTGTTTTAGGGAGCAAACTTGGACCAGTACTTGGACTTATAATCACGAAAAATTAGTTGAAGTCATCGTTCCGATAATAAGGCAGTTCACAGTGACATTTACGAATAAATAGACGAAAACTTGGTCAGACGGAATATTGGAGGTTTGGCCAGGATACGATCATAGTGAGTGACAAAAGTTAACAAAAAAGGGATATTCAAACTGTAAGTGCTTTACCGTATTTAAAGGTAAAATCTGAATAGTGACGTTACTAGTTTTCAATTATTTACTAAATTGTGTTAGTTTTGGACAAATGAATTTCAAAGTTACCGAAACATTTTTATAAGGTGCTATAGAATTTTAAAAAGCTATCACAGATTATTTGGTCGAATTTAAAAGAGTGTCATTTTAAAAAAGAAACAATATTTATTTGTGATTTGAACAAAGATTACCAATAATAATTGATTAACTGTTTTTCCTTCTTTGGGTATTTTAAAAGTGTTGATGTTTACTTGTCTCCAGCCTTGGGTCCTGTTCGAAGAAGATTTCGCCTCTGTTTAAGCTGTCAATCCAATGTGAAATAATTTAGAATAGAATTTACGTAGGGATATTTAATCTATTATTTATATGTGTGCTGTCCTGTTTCCGAAGAAGATTTGGCCTCCGTTAAGTTTAGTAATTTGGTAAAATATTTAGAATAGGATTTATGTAAGGTTATTAATTTATTTATTCACATGTTCATTATTATAATACTAAAAACTAAAAGTGTTTCTTAATACCTCTCGTTCCATTGCTGCAAAAGGGTGAAAGTATATATAGGACCATATTGGTTTTCAGGGCCTCCGAAAAATAATAAGTAAAAAGGTTGATAACAAAGATAAAAGCACGGTGATATAAGGATATTAGAAATAACGATCGGAACAGGTTGCTTTTGTTACAAAGGTTGAAACGTAGGTTTTGGGATCGAAACCCTTGATTAATTATTCATTTTTTTTATTTTTTTTTTTTGCAGAATGGAAGGGAATAAAAATTTGAACCCACTTAATAAATGGGGCTTTCACAAAAGGTGTGTTGTTTGTAGATCTATTACACATTTCGGGGAAAATTGCCCATTAAGGGGTAATTGGAGGAAAGGTAAGTGTGACGAAGTTTCAGAAAAGAGTAAACAGAATGAAGTTGAAAAAGGGCTCCAAATGGAAAAAGATAAAAAGAAAGAACAATGGGAGGAAACGAAAAGGGCTTTGGAAAAAGTTAAAGAAGAAATAAAGGAGGAAAGAGCTTGGAAAGATTGGCTTAAGAAAGAATTTAAGGAGAAGAGGGATTGATTATTGAAGGTATGCTAGTAAAGTATTTATATTATAGTATGCGGAAAATTAATGTTAATGTTATTGATTTGAATACTAGGTTTTATTTTATTATTCATGGCCGCTAAATATCATGTGGGGGATTAGTATTGGAATTTTTTTTTTCGTTCTTTTTAAGTTTTGGTTTCAAAACTTGGAAAGGGAGAAATATAATGTGGTAAGGATATCAACCAACTAAGGTCTTTACAAAGGTAGGTCGATAAAGACACACTGTGAGCAAACTAGATTGCATCAGAATCTCATAAGGGAAGTACAAGGAAGAAAAACTGCCGAAGGAAAATAAGTTTTAAAACACAGGAGAACGGAAGAAAATTCCCGATTAAATTCGGTAAGTTTAAAAATTGTTATTTTATTTCATAAGAATTTTGTTGTTAGGAAAAGTAAAATTGTGAATTATAAAAAAATGTTTGCATTTGTTTTAGGGAGCAAACTTGGACCAGTACTTGGACTTATAATCACGAAAAATTAGTTGAAGTCATCGTTCCGATAATAAGGCAGTTCACAGTGACATTTACGAATAAATAGACGAAAACTTGGTCAGACGGAATATTGGAGGTTTGGCCAGGATACGATCATAGTGAGTGACAAAAGTTAACAAAAAAAGGATATTCAAACTGTAAGTGCTTTACCGTATTTAAAGGTAAAATCCGAATAGTGACGTTACTAGTTTTCAATTATTTACTAAATTGTGTTAGTTTTGGACAAATGAATTTCAAAGTTACCGAAACATTTTTATAAGGTGCTATAGAATTTTAAAAGCTATCACAGATTATTTGGTCGAATTTAAAAGAGTGTCATTTAAAAAAAAACATAATATTTATTTGTGCTATTTGAACAAAGATTGCCAATAATAATTGATTAACTGTTTTTCCTTCTTTGGGTATTTTAAAAGTGTTGATGTTTACTTGTCTCCAGCCTTGGGTCCTGTTCGAAGAAGATTTCGCCTCTGTTTAAGCTGTCAATCCAATGTGAAATAATTTAGAATAGAATTTACGTAGGGATATTTAATCTATTATTTATATGTGTGCTGTCCTGTTTCCGAAGAAGATTTGGCCTCCGTTAAGTTTAGTAATTTGGTAAAATATTTAGAATAGGATTTATGTAAGGTTATTAATTTATTTATTCACATGTTCATTATTATAATACTAAAAACTAAAAGTGTTTCTTAATACCTCTCGTTCCATTGCTGCAAAAGGGTGAAAGTATATATAGGACCATATTGGTTTTCAGGGCCTCCGAAAAATAATAAGTAAAAAGGTTGATAACAAAGATAAAAGCACGGTGATATAAGGATATTATTAAAGAAACAGGTTACAAACAAAGATTTTGTAACAATATATATAATATTTTTAATATTTTTTGGGTTCACTAAGGCAAGTAGGCGTTGCCTACTCTGCCTACCCCCAAAAGCCGCCAATGTTGCAGATATGTTGGAAATGTGGGGATACGTTGAGTTTTGTATGTCCTGTTAGCTACTTTACCTTTGATAAGTAGGGAACTTTGTAAATGTTAGCGGATTATTCATACGTGAGGTATGTTAGGTTTGTCGTTGTACATTATATTCTTAGTTCAGGTTATGATGTTAGCTTTATTGATGCTGCGTTAGCTTATATTCGTTGGTCTGTATGAAAATTAGGTAAGGTTATGATAATTTATTTTTAAATATTACTATGTTAATGTAAAAATACCAATGATATGTTACAGATGCGTTTGAAAAATTGGCATGAACAGGTTACGTTCTCATGTACAATAATTCGATTACTTTGTGTTGTTAATTATGGAACTTTTGATAATGTTGGCTGTTTATTCGAGCGTAAGGTATGTTAGGTTTGTCGTTGTACATTATATTCTTAGTTCAGGTTATATGTTAGCTTTATTGATGCTAAAACTTGTTACGTTAGCATATATTCGTTGGTTAGTATGTAAAGAACTTATTTTTGTTATATTTATCCAAAATGATACTCGAAATATGACTTGAATCAATAGATCAATAGATCATGGAAGGGGTGGATAGGGAGTGGAGGGGTGGATGGTTTGATTTACTGATTTATTGATTTACTGCTTTAAAATCAGTAAACTATTACACTTTACTATGATATTTTATTCAAAGAACTTATTCTTATGTTATGTTTGGATAAAACTTTGTTATTTTTATGTTATGTTTGGATAAAACTTTGTTATGTTTGCAATTATTTGTTGGGGATTATGATAGTTAGGTAAGGTTATGATAAATTTTTGTTAAATATTACTATGTTAATGTAAAAAACTTTGTTACGTTAGCATATTCGTTGGTCAGTATGATAATTAGACAAGGTTATGATAAATTTTGTTAAATATTACCATGTTAATGTAAAATTAACATTGATATGTTAGAGATATGCCTGAAAAAAGAGATGTGAACAGGTTACGTTTTGTACGCTGAGTTAGTTACTTTACTGTTGTTAAGCATGGAACTTTGTTAATGTTAGTAGTTTATTCGTGTGTAAGGTGTGTTAGGTTTGTCGTTGTACATTATATTCTTAGTTCAGGTTATGCTATGTTAGCTTTATTAATGTGAAAACTTTGTTACGTTAGCATACATTCGTTGGTTAGTATATAAAGAACTTATTTTTATGCTATGTTTATCCGAAATGATACTCGAAATGTAACCTGAATCAATAGATCATGGAAGGGTGGGGGAGGGGTGGGGGGCTGGTGGTTTGATTTACTGATTTACTGCTTTAGGATCAGTAAACTATTACACTTTACTATGATATTTTATTCAAAGAACTTATTTTATGTTATGTTTGGATAAAACTTTGTTATGTTTACAATTATTCGTTGGGAATTATGATAGTTAGGTAAGGTTATGATAAATTTTTGTTAAATATTATTATGTTAATGTAAAAAACTTTGTTACGTTGGCATATATTCGTTGGTCTTTATGATAATTAGAGAAGGTTATGACAAATTTTTTTTAAATATTACTATGTTAATGTAAAATTAATATTGATATGTTAGAGATATGCTTGACAAAGTATGAATAGGTTACGTCTTTGTATGCTATGTTAGTTACTTTACTGATGTTAAGTGTGGAACATTTTTAATGTTAACAGTTTATTCGTGCGTAAGGTGTGTTAAGTTTGCCGTTGTACATTATATTCTAATTTCAGGTGATGCTATGTTAGGTTTATTAATGGGTGGGTGGGTGCAGACGCGGGACTTAAATAGAGGAAGATTAAATATTGCGGGTAAAATAAAAGATGGCAAGGAGTTCCACAAAACAGATGTGCCTGGAAAGAAGGAGGTACTACAACGAGTGATCCTTGAATCTCTAATATCAAAAATTAAATATTAAATATTAAATATTAAATATTAAATATTAAATATTAAATATCAATATTAAATAACTTATAAATTTAATAATTTTTATTAACTTTTTTAACCTTTAGATTTCTTCATATTTCATCAAAAAGGCCCTCCTACTTATATATATATATATATATATATATATATATATATATATATATATATATATATATATATATATAATATATAATATATATATATATATATATATAATAATATATATAATAATATATATATATATATATATATATATATATATTCATAATATATATATATATATATATATACTATATATATAATATATATATATATATATATATAACTATATGCTCTATATATAATAATAACCAATAGCAATAACCATATATCTATATATATGTTTCTTTCTTTCTTTTCTACCTCTTTCCCCAAGACTGGGGTGGGTTGCGTGTCATGCATCGGAAAACGGTAAGAAGAATACGGCAAAGTCCGAAAGAGAAGCCCAGCCTTACGCCTCTGTACCGTGTATATGTATGTATAATAATAATAATAATATATATATCATAATAATAATATTATAATAATAATATATATATAATAATATATATATAATATATGTTTATGTATATATATATAATAATAATATATATATATATATATGTAATATATAATAAAAATACTAATGTATATAGAACAATATATATGTATTTCTGTAAGAATAATGATTACGATACATGCATAACAATATTAATATTAATAACAATAATAATATATATAATAATATAATATAATATAATAATATATATATAATATATAATATATATTAATAATATATATATATATATATATAATAATAATATTAATATGTATGTAATAATGTACAATATTAATATATATATAATAATATATAATATATATATATAATAATATATATATAATATATATATATATATATATATATATATATTCTTTATTTACTTTATATATATATATATATATATATATAAAAATATATAGATATATAGTTGTAAAAATTTATAAAATTTTCTTTTATAGAAAAATGCCTATATATATATATATATATATATATATATATATATATATATATATATATATATATATATATATATATATATATATATATATATATATATATATATATATATATATATATATATATATAGATGTTTTCCTTTTAAAAGTATGTAAAAATATATATATCGAGAGAGCGATGTAATCGATTTTCGATTATTTCAAGGCAATAAAGCGTGAAGGTTGACAAAAAAGTTTTTTTTTTTTTTTTACACTAAGGAATACCCAAGATTAAATAGCAAAGATGTCAGAGTCAGGGTCTCTCGGCCACCGGGGGACGACGGGGGACTTCGTCCCCCTCTGTCCCTCGGCTCGAGCCCCTTAATAAAATAAATAAAAAAAAATTAAAACAAAATTACAATATAAAAATTAACATGATATAAAAAGCAACATGTGGCAACTTTTTCTCTTCTTCTATTGGTGTTTAAGTTAAAACGTCACAGTGCATGGGTAGACGATTAGTGTTCAGCGATATTTCGATATCTGATATTTTTATGGTAACATCCTTTTAAAGGGAAAGATTGCCCTATATATATATATTTATATATATATATATATATATATATATATATATATATATATATATATATATATATATATATATATATATATATATATATATATATATATATATATATATATATATATATATATGGTTAAATAACGTGGGACTTGCGTAATGTAAAAATTATTTCTCGTAACATTCATCAACAAAAAAAAAAAATTCTAGAAGATTTTTCTTTAGCCTTAAAAAAAATTATGTGTTTTCCCTTTCACATTGTTTTAACAAACTTTTTTACTCATATAATTAATAATAAGATATGATTTAAATAACTGTAAATATCTGATTGGAAAAGAATTCTGTCAAAATATTATACAATATAATTTGAAAAGGGAATTTTCAACTGCGAAATTTCCCCCTCAAATTCGTTCATAACTCATAAGAAAATCAGATAGCAATTGCGAATTACATGTTCCAAAAGTTTAAGGCTCGTTGAATAGTGAACAAGAATGCGAATTTGTGAATGCCTGCTATGACTATGGTGTTACCGGCATACTATGTTTGCTAAATTTTAAATTCGAGTACGTGATAAAAAAAACAACTAATAATTATTGTTTAGATAATTTATATTTTATAGTTAATATGGAAATATTAAGATTTAAAAACTTGTTAACACATTGGCTTACTTGGCTTCCGAACCATTTTTATTTACTGTCATGAAAACACGTAAGAATCAATTCACAAAATGATATATATATATATATATATATATATATATATATATATATATATATATATATATATATATATATATATATATATATATATATATATATATATATATAATATATATATATATATATATATATATAACTATATATATATATCTCCTCTATATACTATATATATATATATATATATATATATATATATATATATATATATATATATATATATATTGTAGTCTCCTGACTTATCCATGTCTTATTGACCTTTTTTTATTATTACTGTTTTAAACGACTTTTGTACTTAGACTTCAAAATATTTTGTACGCTTTCTAATTTTCACCTTATTGCCTCTTGAGTTGTGAGTCATTCGACTCACTTGCAGATTGCGTCACTTTTAGCATCCTATTTCTGTACGAGCTGCAAATTCTTCGATTTGTGTCAAATAAATTCTTTCTTTTCATTTTTTACCTAAGCGTTGTCATAAGTCAAAACACATACACATTTCCGCGCGAGAGATGTTGAAATACTTTTCCGTTAGGCCTTATATATATTTAGGCTACGTGCTTTTCCTTCTCTCGGCCACTCAGCTCAGATTCTCCATTCATGCAAGTTTGTTTCTCTTCGTGCTCGTAAATTCGTTTAACACTCTGACGTCACGCACTTTCTTTGCATTTATTTCTTCAATAACATTATTAGTGTTTAGTGATAGTGACCCTCGTTATAAGCATAGTGGGTAGGTTTTATAGTGTTCTTATTTTATGTATTTTCAGTGAATATAATTAATATTTTTTCTGTTATAATTTGTGTTTTGTGTAATAGTGAATTTGATATTTTTCTCATAGTGTACATTTTCATAGTGAATGCTTTTTTAGAATAGTTTATTTTTAAGATGTCAAAATCATAAATCGTCAAGGCTCTATGGCCAAAATTTTTCACCTTTTTATAACTGAATTTATTCAAAATTTATTATGATCTTTTTATTTGTTGTTATTAGTTATTATTTATATTTTATATAGTTTTTTTGTCAGATGTACTTTTACCAGATTTTGCTAGATGTGTAACACCCCTTCTGATGTTATAATAAAGTTGAAGTGCACGCTTGTTTGTCATCTACCCACACGTTGAAAACAAATTGGTGATCCCTTCGTTTGTGTGCTTAAATTGCTTCAGCGCCTTCTACAAGCAACATTTCGCCTCCTGCGCCATCCATTGACCTATTTCGTCACCGTGTTTCCTCCTTCCTGCCAGAGGATTTCGTCCTTGGACGCTGCCACCTTTGCTTTTATCATCATTACATACGAGGGCCCTACTTGTAGAACAAGTAGCGCTTTAAGGTGCTTTTGCTCCTTTCCCATCAGTGTTATTTTTGGTCACACTGACCATTGTGTTTTTTCTTATATACTTTGTATTCCCTTATTAGTATTAAGTTATTTTATTTTATTGGCTTATATGTATTTCATTAACAGCAAAATATCATTTTTTTCAATCAGATATCTCAAAAACTACAATAGCTACAGGGAAAGGGAATACATTGCTGGAATGCTGGTCCTATTTTAGTGCGGAAAATGTTAAAAAAAAAAAAAAAATCATATCTCAAAAACTACAATAGCTACAGCGAAAAGGAATACATTTTTGGAATCCTTGTAAAACGTTAGTTAGGAAAATGTAAAATAAAAATAATAATAAATAAATAAAATAAATATTGGCTATTTTTTTTAGGAGCAGGGGACATAATATATATATATATATATATATATATATATATATATATATATATATATATTTATATATATATACTCTATATATATATATATATATATATATATATATATATAACTATATATATATATATACTATATATATATATATATATATATATATATATACTATATATATATATATATATATATATATATATTATTTGTAAAAGGTATTACACAGGCAATGTGCGGGGCTCGAGATGACCGGAGAACACAGGGACGTTCCATACCGTGAGGGGCGGAAGGAACGCGACGCAAATACCAAAAGGCGGGGTTCCCGGAGACCCTTTCCCCGGAGGGAGATAGTCTACCCTGTAGTTCCCAGGCAGACCCCAAACTCCTGCCATCGGTGCAGTATACCCTTAGATTTTTCTGGTAAAAAAAAAAAAAAAAAAATTAATATTGTAGTTTTTGAGATTTTTTTTTTTTTTTTTTTACTTTTTCCACAAATTGGACCAGCATTCCAGCAATGTATTCCTTTTCCCTGTAGCTATTGTAGTTTTTGAGATATGAGATAATAAGTATAAGAAATTTTTGCTGTTAATGAAATACATCTTTCCCATTTTATTTTATTTTAGCTAGTCAGGCAGTATCACAATGTTCCCCTGTGAATTATTTTTCTAACCATAATTTTTTAATATATTTATATTTATAGCATGGCTCCTGTAACAATATTACTGCAAACAATATAGAGACTGCTTCTCCAGCTCAGTCTTCCAAAAATGTGTCTACTTATACAGGTAAATTTATAGAAAGTGATTTAGACTTTTTTAATTTATTAGAGTTACAATTTGAACCTACTACTGAAACTGAGCTTTTTCGCGCACTGCTAGTAATCATACCTGTTAAAATCCTTCAGAGGTTGCGCGATGCCTTACCTCATTTTAATAATAGTAATCAGCCTTACAGTGAGCTTAAATCTTAATTAATAGCTAGAATAGGAATACCAGAGACGGAAGAAAGCAAACAATTATTAAAAAATGAATCTCTAGACGACAGCTTACCATCTTACATGCTGCCAGATAATCTGAGCCTGTGAAGGCCAACCTCTGGGCAATTGTATTAATATTGTTAAACAATTATTCCTGCAAAAATCGCCCTCCGAGCTCCAGTTCCAGCTCGTTCCGGTAGATCCTAATATTTCTTTATCTGAATTGGCTGCATACGCAGACCGCATATTAAAGGCACAGCCTACGCCACAGAGCATACGACCCGTTGCCTCTTTTGCCTCTGCCCTGTCGCCAAGTCCCTGGCTACAGCTACCCATTAACCCGCCTGGGCAAGATTCAACAAATGTTATCCAAATTCCTCCTGTTAACACTGCAGTATTAGAGGCTCGTATATCAACTCTTGAAAATACAATCTTCGACTTATTGAATAGGATTCGAACTCTTGAAGCCCACCCTGCTTATGTTCAACCTTATACTCCGCCTCCTCAAACTTATATTCCGCCTCCTCATTCTTATCCTCCGCCTCCTCATTCTTATCCTCCGCCTCCTCATTCTTATCCTCCGCCTCCTCTTCCCTCTTCTTCTCATTATCCTCGTTCTCCTTCGCAGCATCGTTGCTTCTATCGCCCCGGTCACCCACCCCACACCGCCAATCTGTTGCAGCTACATCACACCTACAACCTTTAACTACCCCAACCTCTCAAAGCTCTGCTGCACCTACGCACAACCCACAGGGGGTTTGTTTTAATCATTCGCGATGGGGTGACCAGACTCGAAATTGCATCAAACCCTGTGCTTATAATTTAAACTCCAATGACACACCATAAAAGCGCACGGTGTGGAGAATTCAGCATCCCATCTTCTCTGCGTCTACGATCCTGCTACCACCTTGTCCTATCTTATCGATACAGGATCGTCCTTTTCAGTTTTGCCCCGTTCCTTCCTGCAGAAGAACCGTGCTGCTGAGCCCTTGGGTTCGTTGCAGGCCGCTAACGGTTCCATTATACATATTTACGGTACCAAACAACTTCATCTCACCCTCTCTTTTCGTCGTGACTTTCTCTGGAACTTTGTCATTGCCAACGTGACCCTTTCTATTATCGGTGGCGACTTCCTTTCTCACTTCAATATTCTCGTAGACCTCCATCACAACCTTTTAATAGATTACAATACCCAGTTCTCTTCCGCTTGCATCCGTGCTACCTCTACCATCAGCGGTATTCACCTCGTTTCAGGTAACAACCCTTTCGAATCCCTTCTGTCTTCCGACTTCCCAACCTTGTTTCTCCCATCTCAACCTTCCCGGAGGTTAAACACAACGTCGTCCACCACATAGAGACGAATGGGAGATCACCCTACTCCCACGCACGTCGTCTTGCCCCCGATAAATTACAAGCTGCTAGGCAGGAATTTAATACCCTACTCCAACAATGCATCATCCGTCCTTCCAAGTCCGATTACGCTCCCCCTCTTCACCAGGTACTTAAACCCAACGGTGACTACCGCCCGACGGGCCACTACAGATGCCTTTCGCCATCACGCGTACAGATAGGTATCCTGTCATTCACTTACAGGATTTTATCGTCAACTTGTCTGGATGTAACATATTTTGTAAAATCGACCTCGTGAAAGCCTTTTATCAAATCCGTGTCCATAATTAATAATATCTTTTCTGTTATAATTTGTGTTTTGTGTAATAAAGTGAATTTTATATATATCTCATAGTGTTCATTTTCATAGTGAATGTTTTTTTAGAATAGTTTATTTTTAAGATATCAAAATCATAAATCGTCAAGACTCTACGACCAAAATTTTTCACCTTTTTATAACTTTGAATTTATCCAAAATTTATCATCTTTTTATTTGTTGTCATTAGTTATTATTTATATTTTATATAGGTTTATTGCCAGATGTACTTTTGCCAGATTTTGCTAGATGTGTAACACCCCTTCTGATGTTATAATAAAGTTGAAGTGCACGCTTGTTTGTCATCTACCACACGTTGACGACAATATATATATATATATATATATATATATAAATTGCTTCAGCGCCTTCTACAAGCAACATTTCGCCTATATATTATATTAATAATATATATATATATATATATATATATATAATATATATATATATATATATATATATATATATATATAATATATTGCTCTATTTAAGCGAGCATAAAATGAAAAAAGTTTCGGACTCGTTATTTTTTTAAGAAAAAATATATAAATACCGATGCAGCTGACACCGGTGCGAGTAATAAAAGGGATTCAGATAAGCTTTCAGTTTCGGCCAAGTATACCACATCTGAAGATGCTGCTAATCCCCTTGGCGCCTCATCTTCATCAAAAGGCATCAGTTCTCACAATGAATTAAGTCTCAAAAGCTGGCCTTCTCAAAAAAGATTACATGTGGAAAAAGATGCCGTATTTTGTTTTTCGTGTCGGTTGTTTCCCACTGGAGAACAAGAGCAAAGTTTTACAAAAACTGGATTTAGGAACTGGAAAAAGATAAAAGAAAATGTGAAAAACATCAGTGTTCTGCCGCTAACTTAACGAGTTTATCTCAACTGTCTGGGTGGAAATCTACGAAACGGCTGGGAGACTTTGTTACAAAATTAGTTACTGTATCAAACGAAGAAATAAAAGAAATCAAGAACGTTTCAAAACGAAAACAAACATTGTGTTATGCCTTGGGCGGCAAGGAATCCCTCTTAGGGGTCATTCGGAAAACAAAGGGAAAATTCGTGAAATTTGTGAGGTGTTTATCAAACATCGCAGCTTTAGTTGCTTGTGCCATAGCTAATATAAATCAGTGGTTCCCAACCGATTTTGGGACATGCCCCACCTAGACATTTCTAAAATCCTGATGTCCCTGTGATATTTAATTTTTGTTATTTAAAATTTTATTGGTATCCACGTGAAGGAAGCTTAAAAGACCATTAACCTGGTGTCTAAACAAGCTTCCAAAGACCATGCATCCATAAAAACGAAATTAAAAAATAAAGAACAGGTAAATTAATAGTTTCCAAGCATATAATAGAGAACTGAAATGCAGAAATATAAAAATTTGAATGAAAGCTTATTCTGTCATACTTTGATCATTTTAATTATTGACATAATAATAATAATAATTATGAAAAATAAAAATTGAGCTTCAAAACCCTCAAAATGTCTGTTTGTGAAGATCCTTGTGTGCCTGCTACAGAGAGATTTTATATCAGGTACCAATTTAGTTAGCTTAAGTCTCAAGTCTCCTCGTGTAGTGATATTCAGTCGATTTCTTTTTTCATTAACAAATCATTCACAACACTAAAGCCACATTCAGCTAAATATGAAGATGGAAAGGGTAACAACAATTTCCTTGCAAAGTTGGTTGAAGTTGGATATTTGGTTACTGTCTCATCACAAAATCACGACATCACTCTTTTTATATTAAATAAAGTTTTAACCGACTCATCATTTTGCATTTCCACGAGCTTTTCTTTGTACTGCATCGAAACATCAAATATATCCATTAGCATTGGCTGCATCACCCATGTTGGAAAATTAATTTGTTCTAAATCAGAAAATCTTTCTTTCAAATCAGAGGCCAATATTTTCAGATGATCCAAAATGACAAGTACAGCATCATCAGTCACCTCACATTTTTTTAGCCAATGAAACTGGTCAAAAATTTTGGAAGAAATATTTTTTTGACATACCTCAATAAATGTAACGAAGCCAAATATCTTCGTCTTTGCATCTACAAGAGTTTTATTTGATCCTTGAAGTTGTTTATTCAACATATTCAGTTTTTCAAAAATATCTGTTAAATAACTCACAAATGCTTTACCATCAACGGTTAGCAGGTGCTTCATATCAGGCTTGTCACTTAAAAAGTCACTAAGAACATCAAATAGTTCCATGAATCTTTTCAAGCAATTCCCCTTTGAGAGCCACCTTACCTCAGTGTGAAGTAAAAGCCTCACATAGTTTGCGCTTTCATTTTCACAAAATTGATTGAAGAGACGCTCACATTTTGCATTAGCTTTGATAGCATTGATACATCTTATAACAGAGATTAGTAAGCCTCTGATATCACCGTTAATCTCGTGCGCGAATATTTTTTGAATGAAATAAAAAAGTGTGGAATGTTTTCAATCATTTGTGACGAAGTGTGATGTTATAACGAGGGGCAGCTATCCATATGTTTTCGCTACGTCATTCTATTAGATGTTGTAGAACGGTTTATGACTTTCAGAAATTGTTCCGAAGAACGATCAGCTGAGAAAATAGCTTCTTTAATTGCTCACTTTTTAGAACAATTAAATTTAAATGTCCCTCTAGTTGGTCAGTCGTATGATGGAGCCAGTGTGATGTCCGGAGAGAAGGGTGGCGTTCAGAAAAGATTTGACGATTTACATCCATACGCCGTGTACGTTGACTGGAAGGCGTATAAAGTAAACCTGGCAATAATAATTAGATCATAGATGGCGTCGTTGAGGGCTATAGCTTCAACACGCCCCATGTAATAGGGTGTGTCGACATCGATCGCAACCACAGGTGCATCTCTGATTGTGTTATCTATCAGCAGTATTTGCTTCCTCTTTCCAGTCCTTGGGTCCGCTGATGATGATGATGACGCTGTCGCAACCAGTGTCTCTTAACACATTCCCAGCAATTCCGTTAATCTTACCGCTGACTACGGGCATCATTGCTTCTGAACATTAGTTCTTACACTTTTAATCTTCACATACGCGACTGTCAGAGATGAAGTTGGTGTCGTCACGGAATTGCCCAGCCTGTTTTGATGTACGGTCTCCTGTGCTTCATAACATCTTCGTCTAATATCAGCCTTCTCTGTTTTAAATGTAATTTTAATTTTGTTGAACATCACCTCTCCTCCTCTAAATCTCATCTCTTATTCTTAACTGAAACTTAGGTTTTTGAGCATTTTGACTTCAAACTCTACTCTGCTGACTCCTACTATCTATTTCAATTTTCAGCCGAAGGCAGTTGTGCCAATGTTTGAAATAATGTTGTTTGTTCCCGTGTCTTTGATTTTTAGTTTTCCGAATATTCTATCTAATGGGTCAAGCTAGCCTGTCAATCCACCACTAATTTCACCTGTTCTGTATATCTGTCTCCTAACTCAACTGACTATCCTAAATTCTTCGACTACTTAGGCTCCAAATTAGAGCACATTTTCTCTCTTCACCATTTCTTCTGAAATCATCATTTGGTGGATTTCACTTCACCTCGCCAATTGCTTCCTCTAATCTCAAGATACAGTTTGGTGAACTTGCCCACTCTTTCAATTCATAAGACCTCGAGGAGTTAGTGCAGCTCCTAGCTGTATCTCTGATCATTTTTTGAGATGAATCTAACATTCTAGACCTTTTCCTAATCTCTAATCCTTCTTCTTATTCTGTTAAATTCTTTCCTCCTATGGGTTCCTCCGATCACTTTCATATCTTTTTTTTTTTTTTTTATTAAAGTTCACACCTCACGGGCATAGCCCTATTCAAGGAGGGGAACTTCTCTAGTAATTTCTACCTAGGATCCGAACTAAGATTCGAACCCACGACCTTGCCATGCGACTCCGTCGCTCTACCGTTTGAGCCACGGTAGCGGCTGTTTTCTGTTCTATCTCTCCAAGTCTTCTGCAGGAATGACCCCCGACCTACTGCGAAAAACATTTTGGCACTTCGATGCTGCAAATAGTACGACTGCAAGTCGTCAGACTTGCGGTCGTACTTCTTTGATTTTCCATGGAATGACTACAGCTTCCGTGGAAATGGTTCCTAGGAGTGTGCAAAGCGTGAACTAATTCTTTCTGTCATGGAGGCGTGCACCCACGTGATCTTTACCTTGACTAAGCCTGGAAAACCTTTGTTTAACTCTGCTTGTTCTCGTGCTATTAGCCACAGAGAAGCTGCTTTAGGAATTATTTTCATCTTCAAATTCAAGAAACACTTTTTGCAACTTTATATTTCATGCCCAAAATCGGCGGCAAAATTTAGTTCTCATGATACCTAAAAATCTCTTTTTCTCCAATTTTTTTCCGTCGAAAATGCAATAATCTTAACTGGCTCCTCTTCCTCACGTCCTTTCTGATATTTTTCAAAAAATGTTAACTCTTAACTTTAATTCTTCCTCTTGCCCTTTTTTAGTATTTACCGTCTACATAACTGCCGTTTAACCTTCCACTGCCAAATCTCTCTAACTTCTGCTCTTTCTATAGTCTTCGAACCTATTCTTTCTTCTCGATCTCCCTCCAGCATATTTAGCTAATATTATAATTTCTTTTAAAGAGTTATTCTGCTTATATATATATATATATATATAATATATATAGTATATAATAATATATATATATATATATATTAAATATATATATATATATATATATATATATATATATATATATAATATATATATATATATATATATTTATATATATAAATATATTTATATATATATATATATATATATATATATATATATAATATATATATATATATATATAATAATATATATATATATATATATATATATAATATATATATATATATACATAAGAGTATCTATAAATACCTTATAAGGTAAAAGGAAAATATCTGCAGTAATTCTTCCTTCCATAAAAATCCCCTAAAGCAAATTTAAAGTAAAAATTTTATTGCCTCTCATATTGCCTCTCAGTTAGTTTTTTAAAATTATATTAATACTTTCTTATCTGTAGTTTAACTTTATTAAAGACATCTTTTTTGCACTTTAATCTGTCTAACGGGAGAACTCAGAGTAGTTTCCACGCTAGCTACCCTGGGAATGACTACAACTTTGACACTAAGAACGCTACGGTGACTTTCGAAAAGATGGGAAGGTTGCTGTTATCGTCGATGAGATGAGCAGGTTCATTCTGTCTTAAAGTTTTTTTCCTCCTCTAAATTTATGGTTCGGTTAAATTTGTTATATCATAGCCTATGTAACCCTAAGTATTATATAGCCTGATATTAATTATAGCCTATGTAATCGAGTTTATGACATGCTGCTCAGAAGGCATACATCCCGTTGTTTCAAAGAGTATGCTTCGGAGCTGGGCGGGCCAGTTTGCTTTTGGTTTTCTTTACCACAGTTATAAAAATGTTAATAAATTTTCTGTGTTTGAAGAATGGGAATATATGGATAAAACAAATATCAATATCATATACACCAATTTCAACTATTACTGCCATATATTACAAAACATTTTCATGCAGTAATAATACTGTACGATAATTGTAATTTTGTAAATCACAAGAATGAAGCTAAAATTATTGTAACTGTACGATTCCAGCGACTATTTTTTTCTTGAGAAAAGGTGCAAAAAATATATATATATATATATATATATATATATATATATATATATATATATATATATATAATATATATATATATATATATATATATTATATATATATATATATATATATATATATATTAGAAGTGTAACGATACCCGCATCCGCATCCGCATCTGCGGGATATCCGCATCACGCATCAAGTTTCCCTATCCGCGCATTAATTTTTTGCGGATAGCGAATAGTATTCATCTATGAATTATATAGAGAACATATTGTGCACACCTTATAATTAATATATATATATATATATATATATATATATATAATATATATATATATATATATATATATATATATATATATATATATATATATATATATATATATATATTAT
>JABUQX010097108.1:0-16925 GCA_015478945.1 Trachelipus rathkii
AAAAAAAAGAAGAAGGAAAGGTAGAAGAATTAAAATTTAAATACGCACTACCCAACTTAAATTGAACTCTTTTTTACTTTTGTATTTTTAAAAAATTAAAATAAATAGAAAAAATAAGCCTTTAAGTTTCTATTTTAATTTATAAAAATAAAATGATAAATTTTGGGAAACCTACTTTGAAATTTGCCCTACCCCGCACAATGGGTATTAAATAAAGTTTTTAATTTCGAAAAAAAAATCTTTGAAAAATTTTAATAATGAAATAATTTAAAAAATAATAAAATTTCAATAATAATATGTTTATTATCGGTAAATGTTTATAAAAAAATTTAGAGAACTTTTTTGTATTTATATTTGAAAAAAAATGTTTAAATTTTCCCCCTCCGCTGAAAAATTTAATAATTAAAGGGACAAAAAATTTCCCGGGGGTTTTAAAGGGGAAAAAAAAAAGGGTTTTCCCCCCCCCCCCTTTGTGCAAGCTATCAAGGGGTTGGTTAGTGGGTTAAAACAATTTTTTTTCTAACTCTTGTCGGTTTCATGGCCTTTTTCCAACCCTCCTGGAAATTAAACCCCAACCCCTTCAAACTCAAGAAACTCAGAAACTCCAAGAAACTCAAGAAACTTCCCCCCAGAAAACCTCAGACCTCACCCCCAAACCCTCAAAAAGATTCCCCCCCTGAAAAACTTTTCGTAAAAAACTTTCAAAGAAACTCCCAGAAACCCTGGCATTGAATTCCCGAACTCTTCCACCTCTGAAAAAAATTTTTTAAGAATTTGTGGAAATCCAATCCACTGAAAAGGTGGCAGAAAACCTTTTATATTTTTCTCATTAGTTCACAGTCTTACCATTTCACCCGTTTTTTTCCATAAAAAAGTTTTTTAAAAAAAGGGGAAAACATGAAAACCCATTTTTTTTGCCCCTAACAGAATTTGCAAATATGTAGCAGTCCACATGTTTCACTGGAAACTGGGCACTACTCATCTAAGTTTCCTCTGAAGAAAAAATAGTGGTTTTTAAAAAACTGGGGTGAAAAATCTCCAAATTTAATAAGAAATTATTAATGGAAACTATAATAAGAGATTGGATTTAAAGTATTGAAATTTCCTAACTTTCCTTTAAAGATATTCCTAATCCCCTTTTTTTACCTTAGACCCTGGGTTTGGGGTTCCCAACCTTGTAGATTTATTAAATTTACCCCTTAATTTGGTTAAAAAAACTAAGGTTGAAAAACTTCATTACTACAAAAAGTTTAAAAAACAAGTTCTCCCCAAAAAAATAAAAAGAAGATTAACAAAATTCCCAACTTTTTTTTTTCCGGTGCATGAATAAGAATTACAAAAATCTTTTCCCAAAATTCCTTCCCAAATAAAATCCAAATAATGAAGCCAAATTGGGGTTCCCCAAGCCACAAATTTTTTTTTCCTTGCAAAAGAAAAAACATTTTCTAGTGTTTTTTTAAAGGTAATTTCTTTATTGGGATGACCCTGAAAAAAAATTACAAATCCTTGGTTCCATCGAATTTTTTTTTGGTCCCTAAATCCCCACATCAAAGGGATGAGGCTCGAAGAAGTTAGGACTATTAAAATTCTAATGAAATAACAAAGCAAAAATAGCATTGAAACTGAAAAGAAAGCTTTGGAAAATTGAACAGAAAATAAAATCCTACAAAGAAAAAAACAATTAATTTAACTTGTAAAGAAACTTAAGAATAAACAATAATAACACAAAAATGAATTTAAAATGAAGATAGTACCATCAAATTATGAAAATTAATGAATGATATAAAATGTTGGGAAAAAAAGGTTTTGAAGCCCATAACCCATAAACAAAAAGATCCATAGACAGAATAAAAAACCCAGATGAAAAAAAAAAAGAAAAAATTTGAAAGGAAAAATAAAGTTAACAAAAAAATTTAAAAATTTGGATAAAATAAAAAAAATGCCTAAAAAATTTTTTTTTTCCCAATATACCCCGACCTCTTCTTTCCCGAACCGAAATCCCCTCTTCCGATGGGTCAAAATTTTTTTTACCCCCCTTTTCCCTTTTGTTGGACAAATGGGGTCCCCCTTTCATCAATCAAGGACCCCCACCCAAAAAATTCTGGCCCCATCCCCATGGGCTTGGTGGGTTCCTTTCCCAATGACTTCAAAAAAAATAAGAATTTCCTTCCCAAAATTTTAATTGGTTCCTTTTTGGGACTGGGGAAAGTTGGGGTTTTTTTCCAAAACCCTTTTTGAAAAAATTCCCCCCCCCCCGGGGGGGTGGGGGGGGGGAAAAAAACATTTTCTTCGGGAAAAAAAGTTTCCCCCCCATCCAAAGGGATTTAATGTTATCGCGTTTAAAAGTAGTTTTAAATTTTGAAAAAAAATGCTCCAAAATTAACACCAGCCAAGTGGTTTTTTTTTGGGGAAAAAAATTCCCAAAAAGCAAGGCCTTTCCTTACAATCTTCCCCCCTCCCGGGGTAGGGTCGTCCTCCTCCTCCTTTTAATTTTTCAAGGTATATACCAAGGAAAATTCCGAGCTTAACTTGTCAAAATCCAAAGAAATGGCCAAGGAAGAAACAAAACATTGCTAGCCCCCCTCCCTCTCGCAAGGTTTCCCCCAAATTTGTTTTTTTTTGGTTTTTAACCAAAAATTGAAAAAAATTTCCCATAACAATGAAAAATTATTTTTATTCCTTAGATTTTTTTTTGAGGAAAACAATCCAACTAGAAGCCCCGAGCCCCTTGGCTTTTTTTTTTTTTTTCCGGCGGCTGGGAGACTTTGAGGGAAAAGAATTTAAAAGAAAAAAATAGTTTTTTGAAAAGCAAAGTCCCTTCCAAGGTTGGGTTTGGGATTCCACAGCCCTTTTTTTTGGAAAGAAAAAAATTGCTGTCTGTTTTAACTAAGGTATCTAAAATAGGCCAATATTTGGAGTGGTGAAAACTAAACAACATTATTTTATCCCCTAATGATACTAAAAGATTTAACCATTCATTGTGGAATATTTTTTTTGGGGTCCCCACAAGGCCCCCCGGGTCCAAAAACCCTGGATTTCCTTGGTTTTGCCCGGTTTTTTTTGGGGTCCCCAAACCCCCAGTTGGGGCCTTTTCCCAATGCGACAGCTTAACTGACCCCCCCCCCAAGTTAGCACAAAAGAGAAAACAAAAAGAAAAAAAAAAAAATTATTTTTTTGGGGTTTGGTTAATAAGTATTTGAAATGTTTCCCCGCAAGAAAAAAAAAATTAATTAAATTTTTTTTTCAAATCCACAAAACAATTTTAAAAATCCCTATCCATGTATCTGATTGGTGTTAGTGCTACCCTTTTTTTCTTGGATTAAATTTTCATTGATTTTTTCTTTGCCATTATTTTCCTTCTTTTTCCCCCATTTGTTTAATTGCAATTGTTTCCGCCCCTAATTGGGGATTTGAAAAAAAAACCCATTAAAAATATTAAATTTTCCTAATTTTGTTCTTCAATTTGCTGTATTTTTCCCAAAACTTTTTTTTTTTCTAACGTCAATAAAAAAGTCTCAAATTCCCCCCCCCAACCCTGAAATCCACAACCCGGAAAAACAATCCCCATAAACTTGGGGGGAAAGAAAAAATTTTCTTCCCCCTTCCAAACCAATCATTGCCCCCAATTTTAAAAAACAAGTTTGAATACCATTTTTGAAAAAATGGTAAAAATACAAAGAAAGTTCCGTATGGTTTTTTGGGCCTTTTTTGGTTTTAAGAAAAAAAAAAGGGAAAACCCCAAAAAACAGGGGCCCCCCCAAAGGGGGGGGGTTTTTCTGAAAGTAAAACTCCTTTTCCCCTTTTTCCCCAAACCATTTAAATCAAAGTTTCCAAAAACAGGTTTTTTTTCTTTTGTATAAAACAAAACTTGGGAAAAAAATTAAAACCAAATTATCCTTTTTAAACCCAAGAAATTCATTCCAATTTTTTTCAAAAGGCCTGGACCTAAAAACAAAAATTACATAAATTAAATAATCAACAAAACAACACTTTACAAAAACAAGAATTTTACAGGTTTAAAAATTCCCCCCCCCCCCCTCCGGTCTACCAAAAAAAACATTCAATGTATCCAAATTGATAAAAGAAAAGAAGGTTTTTTTAAACTGAATTATTTTTTTTCAACATCCCCAATCTTCCCCCTTTTTGTAAAGCCTTCCACAAAAAAGCCCAAAATAACCAGTCACAAGAAGGTATTTTCTCAAACAAATGTTTCACTTTGGGTCCCGTTTGGGGAAAGAATGGGGGGAAAAATTTGAACAATTTGTTTAAAGTGGTTTTAAAAAATTGTTTTGGGGGTTCCCCTTTTTATTGGAAAACCTTCTTTTCCAATTGAAAAGGCCCAAAGAAAAGTTTAGCAGTTTTTCCACAAAATCCCAACTTTGGTTTTGTTTTTGGGTTTTCCTTTCTCCAAAAAACCATTTTAGCACATCCAAAAAATCTAACTTTTTTAGCATTCCCTTTTAACTAATGGGGAAAAAAAAAATTCCAATAAAGTTTTAATAACAAAATACGGTTTTTTTGTTTTTTTCCCTTTGTTTTGGGGTGGGGAGAAAAAAAGCCGCCCCAACAAATAAATTCGTAGGGGTAAATCGCTTATTTTAATTCCCATTAACCCCCCTTTAAAAAAAAAGAAGGCAAAGATAACACATGTGCCCTTTCAATTAAAGGTTTTTTTAATGTTTTTTTTTTTTGGCCCCCCGCCCTTGATCACCCTGCCAAAAAAGGGTTGGGGGGAAACCTTTTCCCACCAAAAGAAAAAAAAAATGGTTTAGAGGAACGCAAGAAAAAAAAAACAGATATACCTTAAAAGCGGGGGAATCACAAAAGTATGGTCGCGTTTTCCCCTAAACTTTCCTTTTCCCCGGATGTTTTGGGGTTATCCATTTGGTTTGTGAATTCGACAAGGGGTCGGTTTTTGGGTTCTTCTTCGCTTTTTCTTCCTTTCTGGGCATTGGCCTTTTTCTCCTTGAACTTTTATAAGCTACAAGATCAGACATGCTCTACAAACTCCTTATAAAATAACACTGAAAAATCTATTTGTGTTGTCTAGTCTCAGTGGAAGCGAGTACTTTAGTTGTGGATGAGATTAGATTCGAATCGTAATAAATATATAAATTGTTAGTGAATAGACATTTAAATTTTGTATAATAAAATGCAATTTCGCTATTTCAATAACGATGGATTATTAGCTTTGCCATAAAATTCCAATGGATTTTGATTTAATTTTACCTACATGTTTGTTGTTAACATAAAATGAAAAAAAAAAATTATTAAATTAAACACAACTTTAATTTGGGTTCCAAAAATATTTTTAAAAAACCAAACCGAAAAATCTTTTTTTTAATCACTAAAAAAGCAGTTCCCCACTTGGAAAAAACCCCTCCCCGCCAAACAAACTTAACAATTCACCCCCAGTGGAAAACCCATGGGTTAAATTTTTTTTCCCCCGGGTAAAATTCCCCCCCCCAAAAGAAAATTTGGGAAAAAAAAAATGGGGGGGGTTTTTTGCCCCCAAATTTTTGCCAAAAAATTTAGAAACTTGAGAAAATTGGGGGGGATAAGAGAAAAACAATCTTTGGGAAAAATCAGAAAATTTTTTTGGAAATCCAAGGCCATACCCTCGAGTTAGTAAACAAGAAACTAATTTTCTGCAATTCCATGACAAAAGAAAAAAAGGTTTTTTTTCTTCCCCTTTCTTCCCTCTCTTCCTCCTCTTCTTCTTTCTTTTCCTCTCCTTCTCCCTCCCCCCTCCTTTCTTTCTCTTCCTCCTTCCCTCTCTTCTCTTCTCTCCTCTTTCTTTTAAATAATTAATTTTAAAATGAAAAATTTTCTTCATTATTCATAATTTATTATATAATAATATATTTATAAAATATTATATATTATAAAAATATTTTATAAATAATATTTATTTTATAATAATAAATATAAAATTAAAAATATAATAACTATAATATAATATATATTATATATAATTAATAACCCCGTAATTAATAATATTTTATATATAAATATATAAAATATATATTAAGTTAAAATAAATATTCAGTAATATTATATTTCATTATTATTATTATTATTTATAATTTTAATAGATATTATAAATAACAAAATTATATAATATAATATAATAAATTAAATATATATAATAATTAATTCTATATTAAAAATAATATTACTATATAAGAAGAAATATTAATTTAATATAATAATCTAAATAATAAATTAATTAAAAAATGTAATAATTATAATAATTTATAAATTATTATTAGAATATATATTAAATAAGTATATAATATATATATCTAAATTTTTCATTTATGAAATTATTAAATAGAATTTATACAATAAAATTTCTATTATATAAGCTAAATTACATCTACATATATATTAAGAAAAAAAATATGGTTCATATCAAAAATATATAAAAATAAATATCTATAACATATAGTATTAATCCAATATATGATTCTTAACTATTTATATTTATAAATATTTATATATATATAAATTGAGATAAATTTAAATTAAAATTACAATGAAAAAAATATAAATTGTTTAATAACCAAAGAAATATTTAAACAAGCTTTTTTTTTTAAAAAATTGAAATTGAAAATTTTAAGAACCGGCCAAAAAAGGCCCCCCAACTTGGTGGAAAAACAATTTTTCAAATGGGGCCCGCCCTGGATCTTTTAAAAAAACCCCCTTCAAATTTTGATATACTTTAATCTGTTTTAAAATAAAAAATAATTAAAATAAAAGCCATTTCCACAAGGAAAAAAAAAAAATACCCTTTTAAAATTTTTGCGCCAAACCTCCTTGGGCCCAAAAAAAAAGTTTTTTAATAAATTGCCACAAAGAAATACAAAGAGATTAAAAATACTTGGAAAGCGCTAAAAATCGATGTTAATATTCACCCCCCATAAAATTTCCCCCCCGGGGCCGATATTTGAACTAACATACCAATTCCCCCTTGGGACCAACCAACAAAAAAAATTCCCCCCCTCTTTTTCTTTTGGTCAAAACCAAAGAACCCACCTAAAAAGTTTTTGGGGGTTGGGGGCGGGAAAGGGGGAAAAATTCAATTCAGAAATGAATTTGTGTGATTAATGAATCACAACAAATAAATAAAATTCAATTTATAAAAAAAAAGAATTAATGAAAATATTCAACGAAAAAATAGCTTCAACAAAATTAAAAATAAAATTTTTAATATTGATCCTTGAAATTTTAATATGACAATTATTTGAAAAATTTTATTAATAATTTTATTAAATAAATTTTATAAAAACTAAAACAAAAACAACAAAAACAAAAGAAATCTTAAGAAAATTTAGACAGACTAAAAAAAAATTTTCAAAAATAAGATCTAAAAAAAAAATTTCAAGATAAATTCACTTTAATATCCAAAAAAAATAAAAAACCTTTAAGAGGCATAAATTTTTTAAAAATTGTTGATTTAAAAAAAAAATTTATTAAACCTTATAACTGCGCCTAGAAAATCAAAGAATATTTTATTATTTCCCCCCAAGAAACAGTATTAGCAAAAATAAAATTGAAATTACACAAATATTTAAAATTACTGAAAGAATATATTATAAATTAAAATATTAAAAAGAAAAAAAAAAATAAAACCCCAATAAAAAAGAAGTTGGTGATTCAAATCAAGTATTTTTAAAGGATTAAAGAAAAAAAATAAAAATGATAATAATAGATAAATTTAAATAAAATAAATATTAAGTTATATATAAAATTATAATATATTATATATATTAATTATTATCTTGTTTATATAATTTTAATATTTATTATTAATATTTTAATAAAAATACTAGTTTAATTTATTAAGAACTTTTTAAGACTTACATATTAATTATATTATTTGCTTTTTCAATTTAATAAATTTAGGGAAAAAACCCAAATCCCACTAAAATATTTCCCCAATCGGGGTTTAAAAGTAAACAATAAATATTAAAACAGGCGTGAAGGAATAAAAACCCGTCTTTAGTACATTTAAAGAAAAATAAATTCCTACTTAAGTTATAACAATTTAATTAAACATATTTTTTGAAAAAATTATTTATCATTCAAACAAAAAATTACTTTTTTTAAAATTAAAAGAAAATATTTTACAAAAATTTGAGATAAAAATTAATCTTTTAAAACCTTTTTAAAAATTTTTTAAAAATGTGGGAAAAAAAAATCAAAAAATTTGCAAAAATTTAAAAAAATACATGAATTTAATAATTTCTTTTGTTTAGTTAAAAACTTAACTGTTTTTAGGTTCAAAAGAAAAAAAACAAAGAATTTGACATCATTGTATTTGTAGCACAATTTTAACTTTTAACAGAAAAAATAACCCATAATTAAAATATTAACAATTTTAAAAATTATAAAAGGAAAAAAATATTGAAAAATTATCAAATTTTGTTCCAAAAAAATTAAATGTTTTTTTATTTCCGAAAAAACCATAATAGATTTCCTCAAAGAAAATAAAAATTTAAAAAATAAATAAATCGAAAAAGAAAAATTTTTTAAACACTTAATATTTGACAAAAACCAAGTTTTTTTAAAAATCCAACAAGGGTGGAGGCCCAAAAAAAAAAATTTATTCCCTTTAAAAGCCAACAGAACCGGAAATTTTCAGTTCGTTCCCGGGAGACAAATGTCATAAATGCCAACCTTAAGCCCAAAAGGGTACAACAAAAAAGGTTTTTTGCCCCCCCTCTTTAAAAAAAACTGGGTTTAATTTCAAAATAAACCTAAAAAAATTAAATTTAACATGTGTCAAGGTTTTTAAATGTTATAAAAAAAAATATCCCCTCGAAAATTACAATTTCAAGCCAATTCACAATGCATCAATTAAATTAACAAGAAAGGGAAAAAAATCAAACTTAAAATAATGTTTTTAAAATTTTTTGGCTCCCACGAAAATTTATAGAAAGTTTTTTTTTTCCCTCAAAAATTACCTCCCCCCCCCCCCTGAAAAACAAACAAACGAAAGGGAAAAGGAAAAGTTCCCTAAAATTTTAAAGCTTACAACTTTGCCCCTAATTAAAAACAGTCTGAAAAAATTAAAAAAAAAATGCGTCCTAAAGGGAAACTTCCGTTTATTCCTTTCACAAAAAAACTTTATCCCTAAAAAAAATCTTTAAAATACGAGATTTGATAATAAATTTAAACATCTAAAATTTTAAAGTCTTTTTATTTATACAAATTACAAAAAATTACATTTAAAATAAATAAATACCCCCCTCCCCCCCTTTTTTAAAAAAACCCTAATTATTTCTTTATCTCACCAATTTAATTTTTAAAGAATTCCCCGAAAAAATTTTTTTTTTTAAAAATAAATAAATTATAAAAAACAAACACAACCAAAAACAATTTAAATAAATATAAACAACATAATAATATACGAATTAACAACAAATAATAACATCAAATAAAACAATAAAAATAATAATAAAAAAAAAAAAATAATTTATAAAATAATTAAATTTAATAATAAATAAACAATAAAAAAATATAAATAAATTTTTAAAAATAATTAAAAAATAAAAGAGAAAATAATAATTTAATAATAATAAATAAAAATAACAGTAATAAAAAAATTAAAAGAAAAAGAATAAATGATAAATTAAATATAAATTTAAAAATTATTAAAAAACAATAATACAGAAAAATTATTAAAATAATAATTAAATTTATAATAATTTAATTTTAATAAATAAAAATAAATTAAATAATAAGATCAAATAAATTAAATAAAAATAAAATAAAAATATTTTAAAATTAATAATCTTGATCATCAATTAAAGTAATATAAAGTGAAGAAAGTATTAAATTATATAGTAAAGTATCTTTTTGCATTACCAACTTTTGGCCAAGCCGATTATTGTTTCCGCCCCCTAACCCATAACCGTTTTTTTTAATTCCAAAAATTATTAATTGGTTTTTTTTTTTTTTACAATGCCAAATAAAAATGAAAGGAAAAATTTTTAAAATGTTATTTTCAAATTTTATAATAATTTCAATTCCAACACTATTGTGATATGGAGATGTATACCATGTAAAGTATTAATATAATAAATAACTTGATATAATATAGAGTCAATAAAAATAATTTTTATATATTATATTTATGTACAAAAATATTTATTATAAAAATAAACTGTAAAAATTTTAAATTTTAAATCCCCCTTATACTTATGAATTTATGATAGCTTTTTGGGGTAATATAAAAAAGACTTGACGGTGTCAACCAAAAAAAAAAGGCTTGTTGGTATGGTCAATTAAAGAAAATCAGGGGAAAAATTGAAAAAACCTTTTTTTTTTTTTTTTTTTTGAAAAAACCCGATCTTTCCAAAACAAATTTGGGGAAAAATTCCATACCGAATGGTTTTATGTTTTTGGCGTTTACAAAAATTTTTAATTATTAATAATAAATATAATTAATATATATATATTTATTATTATATTAAAAAAATATTTAAATTTTAATTAAAAAAAAATATAATATTAAATATAAATATAATTATAATATTATATAAATTATAATAGTATTATATAATTTAATTAAAAAATAAAATCAATTTATATATAATGAGCATATTATTTTGGTGATAGTTGTAGCTGTGAAAAATTTAATCATACTTTGTTTACCTTATATTTTAATATATTAAATATATAATATATATTATAAAAATAATAAAATAATATATATAATATTTTTAATATATCATAATTTATATAATATATTTTACAAATGGAAAAATTAAATAAAATATTAATTATAAGTAGAAATTTTGTATGATTTTAAAAGTTAAAAATTTCTGTTTAAAATGTTGTTTTTCATCCCCCCGACATTTTTTTTCTTTATTTTTTTTACAAAAATCTTAAAAAGTACCATGATACGAATAGGAGATATATTGAACATTTTTTTTCCCCCCAGCCTTCAATCAGGCGTCAACTGATATGTAAAGCGAAAGCGCGTTTTAGGTAAAATTTCTTGTATGATTTTGACAAGATTAAAATTTGCTTTTTTTCAATGGAAAAAATACCGGGGGGGGTTTTGCCGGGCCAACCAAAAACAAACTTTTCCCCTTTAAAAAAAATTTTTTTTGGAAAAATGAAACAGCCCCCCGGCCAAAATTTTTGAAAAAGCCCCCTTTGTTAAAGGGGGGTCCCCCCCCGGGAAGTTGGAGTGGGGGGGTTTTTTTTTTTTGGTGGTTCCCCCCTCTAACATTCACACGTCAGTGAAAAAGCAAAGGCCTGTTTCCCCCCTAAACCCAACAGGCCTTTCCAGGACAAAGGATCAGGATTTCGAATATCCAAATAGTCAGGAAAAATCAAGTAATGTCGGCAGCTGACTTGGAAATTTCCCTTCACTCAGTTAGAATTTAGTGGTTTAGATGCATGATGCGCAAAGGTTAAGGTTTCCAAGTTCGGTGAGATCGCTTTTGAGGTTCGGAGCACTGTTTTCGGAGCTTTTGAGCTTCAACTCAGGGGCTTAGCCCCTCAATGAGAGACCATTTCTGATTGTTTTATTCGATTTATCGAGGTCTATTATCCCCAAGGTTGGTTTAATGTAATAAAAAACACATTATATATAAATTATTAATTTATTAAAACTATAGATTATTGTAGTAAGGGGGGCATGAGCGATTGGTGTCAGATTGTCACACAAGCTTTAAAATCTGGCAATCCAGAGTTAGCGACAAACTATTCGTCCTATACCCCCCAAAAGTAGGCACCCATACTTATGGTGATGTCACCTTGTCGGAGACGATGTTTTAAGTTCCTGCAATCCCCGGAGGGGAGTGATTGTCCCCAAATTAAGTTTTTGCTACAGAATAGAACGTTTTTCATTTAAAGAATTCTAAGCAGAAGTTAGAGATAGAGAAGGAGAAGGAGCATGAGTTTGTTTCATGAGCCTGAGCATGAGCCAGAGCCGAAGCAGGAAATGAAACAACCATATAATATTACATGTGAGGTGTCTTTCTATATGTTTACGAACCAATAGAAGTCGATTATGAGGGTTTCAAACTTCTAAAGGCTGTTTGAGCACCCCTCGGAGCGGGTCCCAGAAGGAAAAAGAAAAAAGGTGAAACGCACGGAGTGCTAAACAGTAGAAGCTGCAGGAAGCAAGATGGATGATTTTAGAAGGGATCAGAAGTGGTAAAGCTCCCACATAATGCTGGGCCGAACCCAAAAAATGGGGTTTTACACATACAAATTAAATTTTTATGGGAAATTCAGCTAATAATAATTAATTACGTATGTGACCACTATAGTAACCATATCTTGAACAATATATGGACTATATTTTCTTATTAATTATAGCACGTTTTTACTTACTCCTCTCTAACTATCCTTCTTTCTACCTATCTTTCTTAATACATTATCTAAAGGCCTATCCAAACCCAACCATGCTAAACATAACAACCTAACACAAATAGCTTGTTAATTATAACGATTTTTTCTTATTTCTCTCCCAGCATCTTATCTAGCTTAACCTTTCCAAACCTAAAGCGTCCCTACTGTGAAAATGGCTGATTCTGTTCTAACATGTACAGGCCGTCATTTCTATAACGTCATACATTTGTCCCTGGTTTCTTGTATGCTGAAATATTTATATTTCCACATTTAATATTCGAACCTCATTTTCTTTTGTAAACCTAAACTATCATATTTTCTTTTCTAAGTTGAAACAATTTATATTTTCACATATTTAATATTACTGTCTTAATTTCTTTTGTAAGCGTTAACTTTTATATTCAAATTATTTTCTTTTGCAAGATGAGACATTTACATTTACTGTTTTGTTAGTTAAGTTTTCATTATTTTATAAATTTTATTTTGCATTTTTTTTTCTTTAAGATTCTATTTATATAAAAAAATTAATTTACATTTATATTTTGTCTTAAGTTTTTATATTTTATATTTTGTTTTAATTTTAAATTATTTTAAAAATTAATTATTCATTTTTAAATGTTGTTTATTTAAAAAAAAATTATTTATTCTTAAAATTTTATTTATTTTATTTTTAATTACATTTATTATCTTTTTTTTTAAATTTAAAAACATTTTACGTTTACTAAGTTTTTACTTTTTTATGGTTATAACGTAAAAATATTAATTTATTAACCTTAAATCAATTAAACAATAAATTAATAAATTAAAACAGCAACCTAACCACAAAAATGTAACCCTTTCCCCACCCGTGATCTATTTATCACCTGATGAAAGTCAAATTTAAACTTCAACTTTTGTATAACATAACATAACATAACATAAAAATAACATAACATAACATAACATAACATAACAATAACATAAACATACATACATACATAACAAAAATATACAACAGGATAAAACTAACTCTAACTATCATAATTACCAACGAATAACAAAAAACATAACAAAGTTTTATCCAAACATAACATAAAAATAAAATAAAATAAACATAACATAACATAACATAACATAACATAACATAACATAACATAACATAACATAACATAACATAACATAACATAACATAACATAACATAACATAACATAACATAACATAAATTACATAACATAACATATAAGTATAAGTATATTCTTTGCATGAAAATATTGTAAAATAAACAAGTTTATTAGAAATATGTGCTTTATTGACCCTCAAACAGTAAATCAATAAATCAGTAAATCAAAATCATCCCACCTTCACCCCACCCCTCCCCTCATTCCATGATCTATTGATCAAATGATTAAAGTAATATAAACACACCTCACTTATTGTAATACAAACTCGCATGCTTAAACATAGCTTCTCTCTCTCTCTCTCTCTCTCTCTCTCTCTCTCTCTCTCTCTCTCTCTCTCTCTCTCTCTCTCTCTCTCTCTCTCTCTCTCTCTTTTTTTTTAAAACTAAACTAACCTAACCCAACCTAGCCTAGCACAGACTATTTTTCCTTACAACATCCAAACTAACAAAGTCAAATACTTTCTCACTGCGCACATAGCTGATTCTCTTATAATATGGACACAATGTCATACATTTTATCTTGTTTTTTTAAACGTTGTGGGTTAACTGTCATACATTTTATCCCGTTTTCTAAACGTTGTGGGTTAATATTTATATTTTCTTTTGTAAGCTGTGACATTTATATTTTCACATTTAATATTCACATCTAATTTTCTTTTGCAAACCTAAAATAAACTATATTATCATTAAAACGGAAACATTTATTTTACGTATTTAATATTAGAATCTCGTTTTCTTCTGTAAGCGACTAACTTTTATATTTAAATTAGTTTCTTTTAAACGCTATGATTTATATTTTGTTTGTTAAATTTTATTATTTTATAAATTTTATTTTGTATTTACCGTTTTGTTTGTTGTTATTTTATAGGTTTAATTATACATTTACATTTTGTTTTAATTTTTATTTAATTTTAAAATTTTTATTTATTTCAAAAATATATTTTTTTAAAAAACTTTTATTTTACATTTACTGTTTTAGTTAAAGATTTAATTTTTTTAAGTATATATTTTATTGACCCTAAAGTAGTGAAGCAGTAAGCAGTAAACTAGTAAAGCAGTAAAGCAGTAAAGCAGGAACCCAAACAGCCCACTAACTCCTTCCTACCCAGTCATGATCAAGTATTATATTGCATTATATCAAATATGGACGTTATTTTTTGAATAAAAGTGATGTGAAATTAACTTCATTGTATAAAAGTTTTAGTAGGGGAAATATCTAACAAGTTTTAGTAATATCTAACAAAAATCTAGCAAAATGTAACCTAATCTAAACTATCCAACACATTGAACTTCGAATAAAAGCTAGCATAAACAAAGTTTATACTTATCGATATCTGCTTAAATAACAATATCTAACAACATAGTAACATTTAACAAAACCTAACAAATTTATCAATACCTATCCTAGCTAGCATAAGGAACTACGACCTACTTTTCCTACCTATAGCATATTAATGTTAATTCATCATCAACATAGTAGTTTCTAACAAAACTTAAAAAACTTTTTAATAACCTATCTAACATACTGAACTACGAATAAATATCAACGTAAATAAAGTTTTAACATCAAAAAGCTAACATGACATTACCTGAACTAAGAGCATAACGTAATACAATAAACCTAACATATCTGAAATGTGAATAAATTGCTAACATTACAAAGATCCCTACATATCAACGATAACAATCCTAACATTAACCAACAAAGCTTAACCTAACTCAACTTTCTTGTCATCTATAACATTTAACATTATCATAGTAATATCTAACAAAACCTAACAAAATTTATCATAACCTAACATATCCATCATACTGGAAAACGAACAAATGCTAAAATAACAAAGTTTTAACAACAATCGTTGCCAACATATCAAAATCTAAAAAAAACTTTAGAAAACCTCACAAAATTTATCATAACCTACCTATCTATTCAACAAAACTATGAACAAAAGCTGACCTACACAAACTAACAAAAATGTATCACATCCTAACCTATTTAACATATTGATCTAAGAATAAATGCTAACATAGCAAACTGATAACATAGCTATATCTAACATTACTTTACATTACCTAACTATTATTTCAAAAACATTAAAATATTTCGTCAATAATGACTTAAACGATTTATTGTATTTATAAATCTATAGACTGAGATAAGAAAAACAGAAACATTACACAAAGGTTTTTGGTACTTTTTAGCATTTTTAATACTTTTAGCTTTTATTGCTTCCAAAGCAGGTAATCTAATATATTTAAATATCTTTCAGCAAAACTGATACACTTACATTTTCACATTTAATATTCACATCTCATATTCTTTTGTAATTGTCAGCTGCTATTATATTTACAGTAAATATTTTATATTAAATGTGAAACATTTACATTTTTATATATTTAATTTTCGCATCTATTTTTCTTTGAAGAGCATTAACTTTGTTATTTAGAAATGTTTTCTTTTAAGCTACAACTTTAATAAATTTATATTCCATTTTCTAAACGCTATGGGTTAACATATATATATATTTTCTTGTAAGCTGTAACATTTATATTTAATATACCTTCTTTTTAAATTAACATTATTATTTATAAATGTTTTCTTTTAAGCTACAACTTTAATAAATTTATATTCCATTTTCTAAACGCTATGGGTTAACATATATATATATTTTCTTAAGTAAGCTGTAACATTTATATTTATTATATTTTCTTTTTAAATTGTAGCTTTAATATTTTATTAATATTCTTTAAACATTTGCTAAAAAAAATTTAAAGTTTTAAATTATTTGTTAAAAATTTAAAACTTTATTAAAAAATTTTGTTCCATCGATATTTTCCTTCTAACAGTAGCTAAAAGTTTTTGCAAAACATTTAATTTTTTATTAAAAATTTGTGTTGAATCGATCATAAGGCGGTAAATCACTAAATAAAACCACCCCATCCCCACAACCCACCCTTGCCTCTCACCCTCATTCATAATCTACTGATCAATTGATTAAAGTCATATTAGGACTCCTTTTTTGTATTGTAAACTCGTATGTTGCATAAACATAACATAAATAAGTTCTGTGTACATGGAAAACAGAAAATACTTTTACATTATTACATAATTTTCATAAAAAATTTAACATGAAATATACACAGAAACATTTAATCAGCAAGTCACTTTATATTTGCACTATATATCTAATTAAACCTAAGAAAATTCATCATAACCTAACCTATCTAACATACTGAACTGCAAATAAGGTGTTAAACCAGGGGTTGTGGAGTCGGAGTCGGAGTCGGAGTCGCGGAGTCGCGGATCGGGGAGTCGGTAGTTGAAGAGAGTGGAGTCGAGTCGGAAGTCGGATTCGGCAATTTTGAAAAGGGTGGAGTCGGATCGGAGTC
>JABUQX010097109.1:0-2500 GCA_015478945.1 Trachelipus rathkii
CGATGTAACGCTTCGTTCATTTCAGATTTAGGTGTTTAACCGTTTTCGCATTTATCATTATGAGCAAAAAAGCTTTCGTGCTTTTAACTTTCATATATTTTTATAAATATAAATTTATATATATATATATATATATATATATATATATATATATATATATATATATATATATATATATATATATATATACTCTTTATATATATTCTATATATACATATATATATGATATATATATATATATATCAGGCTTGGGTTCAAGTACATTTTGTCAAGTACAAGTACTCTAGAATTGCTCAAGTACAAGTACTCTAGAATTTGTTCAAGTACAAGTACAAGTACAAGTACTTTATGAAAACTTGCATATATATATATATATATATATATATATATATATATATATATATATATATATATATATATATATATATATATATATATATATATATATATATATATATATATTTATTTATTTATTTACATATATATATATATATATAAATATATATATCTATATATAACTGCTGCTAACTTTTTAGGATGATAACTTTATATATATATATATATATCATCGTCATCATCACCCACCTTTTCTCCCCAAGACTGGGGGTAAGGTGCATAATATGCACCGGAAACAAAAGTAGTAGAAGAATATGAAGAAATTCCAGCCTTACCGCCCCCTTTATACCTTTTAGTGAAAACTCGTCGCAGTCAGAAAATCTACTTTAGAGCATCACAGGACCGCGACGGACCCTCACTATGGCACCTTGTTAATGTGGAGTTCATTCCTTGGCCCAGGTGGGGCCACAACCATATCCCCTCTCAAAACCCCGCCATTCACTCTCTATTTTTTTCTCGCCTCTGCCAAACTCACATTTCTCTCCAGACATTCCTTTACTGACTCGATCCACTTTTTTCTTCGGTCTACTAGTCTCACAGTCGGTCGATTCCCAGCACACTGACTACTGTACATCCGTTTAACCAACTGACTATCATCCAACATTTCCACATGACTAAACCATTTCAACGTACATTCATTTATTCTCTCATTTACCTCTTTCTTCACACCACACAACTCTCTTATACGTCCATTCCTCATTTCATCAATTCTTCTCATTTATCATTTCCCTAAGATTGTCCATCTGAACACATTGTACTTTAGATAACAGGTAACAACATACTCTCATGGAAGACCCTAGCGCACTCAAGACTTAGTCCCTTTACATCCACGAACGATTTAATTGCAGCAGCCACCTTCCTGCCATTTACAACTTCCCTACTACATTGCATCATTCGTTCCCTTTTCATCCAGCATATATCCTAAATATTTAAACTCAGACACTACTTGTTCCAGCTGCTCACCATCTAACATAACTTCACACCGAGGACTGTCCTCACTCACAACCATAATCTTACTCTTATCTACGTTTACTTTCAAACCCCTCCTTTTGCACACCCTACCAGATCTCTCTACTAATCCTCTCAAACTCTCTTCAGATTCGCCACAAAAAAAACTAAATCATCCCCATATAATAGGTAGGGAACCCTCCAATCTCTTCTATTCTCTATCATTCTAACACCATCCCCCCCCCTAATAATTTCATAACATCATTCATATACAAATTGAATAACTAGGGAGACATAACATCCCTGCCTCACTCCGCTATTAATATTAAACCAATCAACTTCGAATCTATTTTTTCTTACACACCTTCACTATCGTCATACATACTTTTGATTCCATTCAAAAGCTTACCACCAACACCATATATCACTAACACCTGCCACAGAGCTTCCCTATTAATCCTATCATACGCCTGTTTCAAATCCATAAAACAAATACATTTATTTATTCTTCTCCTCCTTCATTTTCCAAATTGTTTGTTTCAATGTAAAGATTTGATCCACACATCCTCTACCACTTCTAAATGCACTTTTTGTTCTTCACCAATCAGTCCTTCAGTCACTCGACGCACTCTTTCGACCAAAATACCAGCATATATCTTCTCTACAACACTCAATAAACTAATTCCCCTATAATACCTACAGTTACCTTATCCCGCTTACCCTTATATAAGGGTACTATTGTTGCTCTCTTCCAATCCATCGGAACTAAACCCTCCATAAACCCTTTGTTACACAGCTTCAATCAATCACTATTCTCTCTCTCTCTCTCTCTCTCTCTCTCTCTCTCTCTCTCTCTCTCTCTCTCTCTCTCTCTCTCTCTCTCTCTCTCTCTCTCTCTCTCTCTCTCTCTCTCTCTCTCTCTCTCTCTCTCTCTCTCTCTCTCTCTCTCTCTCTCTCTCTCTCTCTCTCTCTCTCTCTCTCTCTCTCTCTCTCTCTCTCTCTCTCTCTCTCTCTCTCTCTCTCTCTCTCTCTCTCTCTCTCTCTCTCTCTCTCTCTCTCTCTCTCTCTCTCACTCTCTCTCTATATATATATATATATATATATATATATATATATATATATATATATATATATATATATATATATATATATATAT
>JABUQX010097109.1:5000-12500 GCA_015478945.1 Trachelipus rathkii
ATAAGTCTTTTTGCCTTTGACTCGACCCTATCCAAAAGCCGGGTGAAACCAGAGCCCCCCCAGATATGAGAGCAGTACTCCATACAAGGGCGGATGAGGCCCTTGTATAACTGGAGTAACTGTGAAGAGGAAAAAAAGTCTCGCAGTCTAAACAGAACTCCCAGCTTCCTTGAGGCCGCCTTAGCAACCGTTGTGATGTGAGGTTTCCAAGACATTTTTTTGTTTATGTTAAGGCCAAGGATGTTTATATTGTCGACAGGAGAGACGAGAGAACCGTCGAAAGAGATAGGAAAGTTAGAAGGTGTCTTAGAGAGGGAGATTTGTAGAAGTTGAGTTTTTAAAGAATTGAATTTCACAAGGTTCAGACGACCCCACCCGGAAATTCTATCCAGATCAGCGAGAATAGAATCGGAAATATTAAGACGAGAGGCAATTCTAGAAGTAAAAGAAGGAGCAGAATTGAAATGAGTTGAAGAATGAAGGGTCGAGTCATCGGCATATGAGTGAATAGAGTTAGAAGTGCAGGTGAGAAGATCATTAATGAAAAGTAGGAATAAAGTAGGAGATAAGACAGAACCCTGAGGAACACCACTATTGACAGAAAAGGAAGAAGAAGTCGCCCCATCAACAACAGCTGATATTGAGCGATTTGAAAGAAAGCTAGACATAAGTAAGCAAAGAGAAGGAGGAAAGGAGGGGAGCTTGGAGAGCAGTGACGCGTGCCATACCCGGTCAAATGCTTTGGATATGTCAAGCGCCACCACGCAAGTCTCCCCGTAGTTCCTAAGAGCGGAAAACCATAAATCAGTAAGATAGGAAAGTATATCGCCAGTAGACCTCGAGCGCCGAAAGCCGTACTGGCGATCAGAAAGAAGTGAATGAGATTCCAGATGATCTAAGAAATGAGAGTTGAGAAGAGTTTCAAAGATCTTAGATAGAATACAAGTAAGAGCTATAGGGCGATAGTTAGAAGGATCAGAGCGGCTTCCTTTTTTCGGAATAGGTTGGACATGTGCGTGCTTCCAACACTGAGGGAAAGTGCTAGTATTGAGACATAGAGAATATAGTTGAACGAGGGGCGGGGATAGCACGGAAGCACTCCCTCAAAACTCGGGGAGGAATGCCATCCGGGCCACCCGCCTTCCTAACGTTCGTAGATTTCAGGAGCCCATGCACCCGATCGAATGTAATCACAGGCAAAGGCATAGGACACCTGAGAGGAGAAGAAGGAGGAGGAGGAATGCCAGAATCGTCCAGGGTTGAGTTAGAGGAAAATAGGAGGCCGAAGAGATTGGCCTTTTCAGTTGGAGAATTAGCAACAGAACCATCAGAGCGAATAAGAGGAGGAAAGACAGATTTACAGAAGTTGTTAGAGATGTTTTTGGCAAGAGGCCAGAAAGATTTGTCAGTAGGAGAACCAAGGAGGTTAGCGCACTTTCGTTTGATGAAAGCCCGCTTTGCTCGTCGAAGAGTATCCCTGCAACGATTTCTAGCAGAATGAAAATTAGCAAGAGTGATAGGAGAACGAGAATTTTTCCACTCCCGATACGCACTGTCTCTAGCCTGAATGGCCAGAGAACAAGCACGATCGAACCATGGATTATGAGGAGAGAAAGATTTAGTCGAAGAAGGAATAAACCTACTCATCCCATCAACGATTACAGCTCCCACCTTATCGGCAGAAGTTGAAGCGTCACCAGAGACAAAGCAGTCACTCCAATTATAGTTAGCGTAGAAGCAACGCAAGGCCCCCCAATCGGCCCGATCAAAGTGCCAGAAAAAACGCGTAGGGCAGGATGGAGCTGTTGGAGAGAAAGTATTAAAATTAAGAGATATAAGGTTGTGGTCAGATTTACCAATAGGAGCGAAGGTGGTGTATTTATAGAGAAAAGGACTAGTGGTGAAACATAGGTCAAGTTTTTTCTAAGTGTATATATATATATATATATATATATATATATATATATATATATATATATATATATATATATATAATATAATATATATATATATATATAATATATATATATATATATATAAATTACTATATATATATATATATATAATTCATTTTTTACCTGTTTTATTTATCCGTTTCTCTAAATTTTATTTTGAGTCATGGTGATTAAAGAAAATTGCGAGCGAGATTGTTTAGACAATTATAAAATGTTTTTAAATGGCTGGTCTTTTGACTTAAATCTGTTTCACATTTAAATAATTTTTTTCTCTTTTGTTTTTGTTTATATATATATATATATATATATATATATATATATATATATTATATATATTTATATATATTTATTTATATATATATATACTATATATATATATATATATATATATATATATATATATATATATATATATATATATATATATATATATATATATATATATATATATGAGGGGAGAGTACGCATACTCGAACGATGAAATTACCTCCCATTTTTAATGGTGCGCCTTTCTCTTTTGCGTTCATATTCTTCACACACTCATCCTCCAGGCAACATATTACTAACCACCATTTATCCACATATCATATACACATGATTAAAGTACACACCCCACTTCTAGATAACACCTTACAGACATCCCTACTACTCATATCCCTGTGTGCGGGGGAGAAAGAATTTCCCACATCGTATGTCCTGCGTGTCGTAGAAGTCGACTAAGGGGCGGTGGTAGTTGGGTTGGCTGCCTACTACCATCTATTTCTTGCCAGGAATGCTAATGCAGGCCTCGGAGAAGGTCGTGATCGCCGTAAACGACCTTCTAACTTTCGGCGAAATTGTATGAATCGTATGGGTACATGGAATGTCAGAGGAATAAATGTTGAGGAGAGAGGTGATGGATGTATTTAGAAAGGGCAAATTTGATTTGCTCGCTGTGACTGAAACAAAGATGAAAGGAAAAGGTGAAATTAAGTGGTGTGATGTGAAATGTGTGCGTGCTGGTGTGGAAGAGAATGAGAGAGGAAGAGAAGGAGTTGCAATTTTGATGAGTGACCTGTGGTATGAAGCTATGGTAGACTTTGATTGTGTGAGTCCTAGAATTCTAATGGTTAAATTTAAGTTTGAAAAGGTCAAGGTATGTGTGGTTGTGACGTATGGTCCATCTGAGGGAAACGTTGAAGAGAGTACGATTTTTTGGGATAATCTGAATGATGTTCTGGATGGGGTGAGTAGGAGCTTCAGATTGATAGTGTTGGGGGACCTGAATGGTTGGATAGGTGATCAAAAAAGGGATGGTATAACAGGTGGTTTTGGGGTGTCGGGAGAAAATGAGAATGGTAGGAAGGTGATTGATTTCTGTGAAGAGAGAGGTATGTGTGTAAGTAATACTTTCTTTAAACACAAGAGTATCCATAAGTATACTAGAGTTGGTGTAGGTAGAGATGGTATCAAAGTGAAAAGTATGATTGATTTAGTGTTGGTGAAGAAGGAGATGTTGAAGTATGTGTTGGATGTTAAATCAGTTAGGGTTTAGGAATGGGATTATCGGATCATTATGTTGTTCTATGTAAAATTAAGTTAGTGGGGGCTTGGATGGAGAGGAAGGTGATACGAAAGGAAGTAGGTAAAATTAAGAGTGAGAAGTTAAGTGTGCAAGATAATAAGGATAAGTATGTAAGAGCGCTCGCTAGTAAATCGGTTGAATGTGAACAAGTTGATACTGAACAAATCTGGGGGCAAATGAAGGAAGCAATTGTTAGTAGTGCAAAGGAAGTGTGTGGATGTGCTAAAGTAGGAAGTAAGAATGTTAACAGCGAATGGTGGAATGAAGAGGTGATGAAAGCGGTTAAAGGTAAAAAAGAAGCGTGGTTGAATGTACTAAAAGCAAATGATGAAGTTTCAAAAGAAAGATGCTTGGAATTATATAAGGAGGAAAAAAGAAATACTAAAAGGTGCATACGTAGGAGAAAACAAGAGGTAAATGAACAGTTTGGAAGGAGGATGAATGAGGACATACAAGGGAATAGGAAGCTCTTCTGGAAGGAAGCGCGAAAGGTTAAGAATGAGAATAAGGGGAATCTGCTTAGAATAATGAATAGGGATGGTGCTTTTGTAACTGATGAAATGGATGTGAGGGGAGTGTGGAAAGAACACTTCGAAAATCTGCATAATATTAACAGTAATGATGAGGTGTTAGTGAATGTATGTGGTTTTGATGGTGCAAGAAGGAATAGGTATTTTGGGGATGAGGTTATTAGTAAGGAGGAGGTAATGGGTAGGGTGAGAAAGTTGAAGAATGGTAAATCTGCAGGTATAGATGAAATTACTAGTGAAATGATCAAGAGCGGAGGCGAGATGGTGATTGATTGGATTTGGAAGTAGTTCCAAGGGATTGGAGGAGGGGGTAATAGTACCCTTATATAAGGGTAAGGGAGAAAAGGGGAACTGTAGAAATTATAGGGGAATAAGTTTATTGAGTGTTGTAGGGAAGGTATATGCTGGTATTTTGGTCGAAAGAGTGCGTCGAGTGACTGAAGGACTGATTGGTGAAGAACAAGGTGCGTTTAGAAGTGGTAGAGGATGTGTTGGATCAAATCTTTACATTGAAACAAATGATTGAGAAAATGAGGGAGAAGAAGAATAAATTGTATTTAGGTTTTATGGATTTGCAACAGGCGTATGATAGAGTTAATAGGGAAGCGTTATGGCAGGTGTTAGTGATATATGGTGTTGGTGGTAGGCTTCTGAATGGAATCAAAAGTATGTATGACGATAGTGAAGCGTGTGTAAGAATAAATGGTGTCAATGGTGATTGGTTTAGGATTAATAGCGGAGTAAGACAGGGTTGTGTTATGTCTCCTTGGTTATTCAATTTGTATATGGATGGGGTTATGAAAGAATTTGAGGTGGGGATGGCAGGAAATGGTGTTAGAATGGTGGAGAATGGAGTTGAGTGGAGGGTGCCCTACCTATTATATGCGGATGATTTGGTTCTGTGTGGCGAATCTGAAGAGAGTTTGAGAGGATTGGTAGAGAGATTTGGCAGGGTGTGTAAAAGGAGGGGCTTGAAAGTAAACGTGGATAAGAGTAAGGTTATGGTTGTGAGTGAGGACACTCCTCAGTGTGAAGTTATGTTAGATGGTGAGCAGCTAGAACAAGTGTCTGAGTTTAAATATTTAGGGTATATGTTGGATGAGAAGGGAACGGACGATGCAGAGTGTAGTAGGAAAGTTATGAATGGCAGGAAGGTGGCTGGTGCAATTAAATCGTTGGTGAATGCAAAGGGACTAAGTCTTGAGTGTGCTAGGGTCTTACATGAGGGTATGTTGTTACCTGTGTTATTGTATAGTAGTGAGACTATGGTCTGGAATAAGAAGTATAGATCTAAAGTTCAATGTGTTCAGATGGACAATCTTAGGGATAGGTGTGAGAAGAATTGATAAAGAGAGGAATGAACGTATTAGAGAGTGGTGTGGTGTAAAGAAAGGGGTAAATGAGAGAATAAATGAAAGTATGTTGAGATGGTTTGGTCATGTGGAAAGGATGAATGATAGTAGGTTGGTTAAGCGGATGTATAGTGGTGAGTGTGTTGGGAACCGACCGGCTGGGAGACCGAAGAGAAAGTGGATTGAGTCAGTGAACGAATGTCTGAAGGAGAGAAATGTGAGTTTGGCAGAGGCGAGAATAAAGGTGCATGATAGGAGAGAATGGCGGGGTTTTGTATGGGGGCATGGTTGTGGCCCACCTGGGCCAGGGGATGAACCCTTACATTGACGATTTACCATAGTGAGGGTCCGTCGCGGTCCCATGATGCTCTAGGGTGGATTTTCTGTCTGTGACGAGCTCTCACTAATTAATGGTACAGAGGGGGCGGTAAGGCTGGGCTTTCTTTTCGACGTTTGTCATGTTCTCCTACTGCTTTTCTTTTCCGATGCTTGTACAGCACCTTACCCCCAATCTTGGGGCAAAGAGGAAGGTGAAGAAAGAAAGAAAGATATATATATATATTGTAGGCATTTCTCAAAAAAATTAAAACATTATTGTATGTTTTGAACTCCTGTTACTATTTTAATTTTTTTTTTTTTTGAAAGAGTTGGGGGGGGGGGATATACTATTTGTGTTCATTCAATCAACAACATTTTGTAGTATTTTCATTGATGAAAAATATTTGATTGTTGTTTGAACTTTTTAAAATAAACGATGAAGATTTAAGATATTGAGGCAATGCATGAGCTTAGTTACAAACGTTATCGTTAATTTTCATCAGTAATAATGTTCACACCTATAGTGAGAGGTTCGCATTCGATTTTTATTAAAATCAGATGCCCATTGCAGTTCGTTCTAATTTTTTAATAATCTTTTTCACTTGCAATAAATATACATTTTATTATATATATATATATATATAATATATATATATATATATTATATATATATTATATATTTTTTTATAATATATATAATAAATATATATATATATAATATATATATATATATATATATATATATATATATATATATATATATATATATATATATATATTTTTTTTTTTTGAGAAAAGATTGAGAAGGGAGGGTCATTTTTTTTAGGGAGGTTTAAGGTTGGGGGGGGGTTGAGAAGCGGATTCTTTTTTGGATTGTTACGTTATTAGCTGTAATTTAGCGGGCATTTCCGCTCTTTTTATATTGTATTCGAAATTGCGTTGTAATAGAATCGAGTTGCTAAAACTTGACTTACAGTTGTGGGTTATGAAGGTTAAGAAGACCAAATATAATCTATAAACATTTACTTTATTTTATATTCCCATACAGTTCTTTTAATGAAAAACGGGTATTATATATATATATATATATTATATATAATATATATTATATATATAATATTATAATATATATAATTATATATATATATAATATATATATATATTATATTATATAATAATATATATATATATTATAGTAACCACCGCATCACGGGCAGAGCCCTATTCATGGAGGGGTGTACTCAAGATACGTCAGAGTAAGAGATGAGAAAAAGATGTCTCTAGCTTAAGTTATATATATATATATATATATATATATATATATATATAATATAAAGTATATATATATATATATATATAAATTATATATATATATATATATATAATATATATATTATATTATTATATATATAATATATATATATATAATATACACACACTTTTCTGTCCTATAAAACTATTTTCCTTTGGTCCGGTTTCTTAATTTTACCTTTTGTCCATTAAATTAACCACTGTTTCGACGTTGGCACATGTATTTGAATCGAAATGTCGCTTGACGGCCAAGGAAGTTCTTTGACTTCCTAATCAAAAATTGTTAAAGATTAACTTTTTCTTTTGTAAAAAATTCCCCGTCATTCATTCAATCTTGCAGTTAATTAAGAAACGTCCGGTTCTTTTGTCTAAAATGAGAGAATTACCAGTTGCTTTTGAAATTTCGAAAGTCCATTCCATGCTTTGAGAAACCGCTGCTAATTCGTCCATCAGTTTAAACTTTAAACAAT
>JABUQX010097109.1:17500-19557 GCA_015478945.1 Trachelipus rathkii
GGAACTTTTTTTTCTGGTTCCCAATGTATAGGATCTTATCCCGTTAGTGTATGAGTACTGCTTCCAACATTTTGGGAGGGGGAGGGGTGGCTCTGGTTCCGTCTCTTTTGGCTAAGGCTGAAAGATAATCAACTGTCCCTACTTCAAACTCTGACCCTCTACATCTGCGATGTGACGTTAGTCCAATATCTCCTTGGTAAAGCTACTACAAAGGCAGGTGCTCGAGGTGTTGAACCTTCCTAATTCCACCACTATTTGGCGGTCGCCTCTTTGCCCCAAGCGGTTCTGCTTTCTCAGAAATCTATGAATATGGAGACTCCGTCTTGTTCGTTTGTGTGCTCCATCTTTCCAGGCCACTTTTATGTGATTGCTATTTATGTCATCAAGATTTTCCCTGCGTATTTATTCTCCTTCTTCAAGTCCTCGTCTGTATCAAGAGAAATAGATATTGCGTAGGCTGGGAATGGGGGGGTTTCTCCCATCATCTTTTTAAAATTTATTATTCGTCTCCTTTTTTTGAAAAGCGGCTCTGTCCCTGTGAGTGGGTGGTTACCCTGTAACAATATATATAATTATAGTATAAATATATATATATATATATATATATAAAATATATACTATATATTATATTATTTATATAATAATAGTATATATATACTTAACTATATATATATATTATAATTATGGTATATATATATGTTTCATGGCCGCTCACAGTCCCAACATATTCAGAAATTATAAACCGTACAAAATAAAGCTCTCAGAATAATAACGGGGTTCCTTCCCCATCACACTTATTCACGTACGTACTAACAGAAACCGATACAAAACTCATTATAGAAAGCTCTTCCTGACATTAGCATGGCTGACAATTTTATAAAGTAAATCACTAAAATGATAGATCACACCGTGTATTAGCATTTACGTATCGCTGTACCATAAAGAAAACAAATCGGACATCTGCACTATACTATTGTCTAATATATATATATACCGTATGATATATATATTTATATAATAATATATATAAAATATATATATATAGTATAAATATATATATAACTATATATATATATATATAGTATATACCTATATATATATATTATAGGAATATTTAATATAGCACGCTTCCCTCACCTCAAGATACCCTATTATTAAACACAATTCATACCAATTAACTTAAAAAAAATGATGCTTCATATCCAAATAACAATCGTGTTTTGAGACGTCCTACCCGAAAATATATATATATATATACTATATTATATATATATATATATATATATATAATTATATATATATTATATATTAATATATATATATATATATATATATATATATATATATATATATATATATATTTTATAATATTATATTTATATATATATATATTATGACACGATTCAAACTTTGACGCCAATACACTAGTAATCGGCCTTCTCGTCCTTCAGGAATACACATTAAGTTCATGATACACCTTTCCTTCTGTCAAATTTCCTCTCAGACAAACGACAATACAAACATCTTTTACTAGACACTCTGACTTAAGTCTACTAGACGGCACTTAGAACACTCTCGTTAGCGAATCTTGCGCTCGTCTGCAGTGGTGCGAAATTATCTGGAGGTCGCCCTGCCTTCCATAGGAGAGGGCGGAGGATATATATGATATATTTATATATATATATATATATATATATATATATATATCTATATATATATATAGACTATATATATATATATATGATTATATAATATTATATATATATATATATATATTAATATATATATATATATATAATTATATATATACTATTATATATTAGTATATATATATGTTAAAATGAATTTTAAACTTTGATTAATATTTTTAATTAACGCATAAATTATAATAGTTCTTTCCTTATATGAAAAAAGTCAGGTGAAGTCAAAAAGAAATAAAAATCCTGGACAGAGCATTCATCTCGAACATCTTTTAAATTGGCACAGAGAAATTGAGATGTGAGAGTGCCAGAAATCCTCATTATGATTTCTTTTATTTGTCCAGAATTGACACGAAG
>JABUQX010097110.1:0-16976 GCA_015478945.1 Trachelipus rathkii
CTCTCTCCTCTCTCATCTCTCTCTCTCTCTCTCTCTCTCTCTCTCGCTCTCTCTCTCTCTCTCTCTCTCTCTCTCTCTCTCTCTCCTCTCTCTCTCTCTCTCCTCTCCTCTCTCTCTCTCTCTCTCTCTTCTCTCCTCCTCTCCTCCTCTCCTGCAGGATATGAAAAAGAATTATAAAATTAATGCTTAAAATTTCTTCTCTTCTCTTATCACCTGATGTCAGAGTAATAATCAAGAAAAAAAACTTATATGATTCATGGGTTTAAGACTTCCTTTGAATAAAATGAATTTGAATTAATCGGAACGAAAACATCAGAAGAATCTAGCAACATTTACCCAGCCGAATTAATCTCAATAAACTCCCCTCCCCCATTATTCTTTCACTAATAATGATTTTTTTCTACAACCCTTTATGTTAGGGGGTATAATGATCTAAGACTACCACAATATATTTCAAACGAACAATGACAAAGCGCTGAAATTTTCAGAACCAAATTTATTTGATTTTTACTTCAGTGAATGGCTCGGAAAACTGTCCCCCCCCCATTATTTACGGAATAACCTCCCGAATCTTCGTGATCACAGTCTAATCGTTCTGTGTGAAGGGGACCTAACTCTATTATCTGATTTCCAAAACATTTTTGCAACCTTCAAAGTTTAAATTACCTTTAAATTACCCCACAAATAAAAATCACAGAAGAACAATCGGGCGATCTTGGAGCCCTAAACTAAGGAAACTGTACGTTAGTGTGAATAGACGTCTAGCTTGATTCCGCGCGACTCAACATAGCTCTTGCACACGTCAATCATTGCGCCCGAACCAAACTTTTTTTTTTTTTACCTACTTTGGCGTAAGCGACCGAACCTGATTGCTTCGGAATTTACAAGCAGTTTCTGCACAAACAATCTTGCCGAACAGCTGTGTGGTATTCATCTTGAACAATTTCATTGTTAACTTTTAAACGACTTAAACTATGTCTTTAAAATTAGCCGGAAACACCCTTTGTTGGATTGAAAAAGGCATTCTGCTGACTTCTTATAACAAAAAGCTTCAAATTGGCTACTCAGAACGTCGCACAGACGAATTTACTTTGCCGTTCGACATCGCGTGACCCCGCTCGAGCGCCCCGCCCTAGCATTAAGAATCATAACACTCAGCTACCTACAAATATATACAAATATACAAAATAAATACAGTATAAAAATCAAATATAAACGGGCCTCTTCTCTAGGCCACCCTGTATATATGTATATAGGTATTATACACTAATATATAATATATAATAGTATATAATATATATATATATATTATATATATATAGATAATATACTATATATATAATAAATAATTATATATTATTATTTAATATATTAATATATATTATATATCTATAATATATAATTAATATAAATATATATAGTATATATAATTATATATATAATATATACTGTTATATATATATATAATATATATATAAGTATATATATATATATATATATATAAATATAAAACATATATAAAGATATTATAAAATAAATAAATTATATATACAATAAATGTAGAAATTATATATATATGATATATAATATAGAATATATATATATATATATATATAATATATATATATATAATAATACTTATATATACTCATATATACATATATATGACAATTGGCGAATATCAGATCAGATTTGAAATGATTTGTTATAGTGACGAAGCGCTGAGATTTATTACATTTTGAAAACTGCACCCGTACAGTAATTAATAACCAATTGGAAAACTAGTTTAGGTAATCGATATTCTATACATTCAGCTTGTATTTATATTAGATATAACCACTGACCTATCTATCAATCCTTTTGTATTCAATTGTTTTGCTATCATTCAGATATCTTAGTTGATACTGTGTTCCGCTAATAATAATAATATTTATATTATTATTATTATATTATTCATTATTTATTATTATTATTATTATTATTTATTATATTATATTAATTATTATTATTATTATTATTTTATTAATTATTATTCATTATCATTATCATATCATTGATTATTATATTATTATTATTATTATCTATATTCATTATTATATTATTTTATTATTATTATTATTATTATTATTATTATTATTATATATATATAATAGTATATATATATATATATATATATATATATACTATATATATATAATATATATATTATATATATAGACAGACTTACAGAAATCAAAAGATTTAACAGAAAGACCTTTGTTTTCCGAAGTACAAAAATAGGCTACTGTGTTGCTCTGTCAAAAAAATGACTAATTTGATATTAGTATATTCTTTTAAATTTCTGAAGCTCTTATTAAATAAATAAAAATATTTTATATATAATTTTATTAATTTATTTGTGTTAAAATAACATTACTAACTTTGCTACATCTTAAATCCCAATTCAATGCTATATGAAAACTTGCCACTATATGCACTCTTCTGAGATACTTCTTTTTTTTTTTTTTTTTTTTTTTTATAAGTCGCACATCAATAGCATTGCATAATATAGGAGATTAAACTACTCTTAGTTAGTTTCTTACCTTCACACTGAAGGAATCTATACTATAGTCCCTGGCTTTGCAAAACCTGTCATTCAACCGCTGCTTAAAAAAGATTTTTGATCATATTCAAAAATTAAAATGATTTGATTCAGATTGAAGACTTTATTTTCTTCAAAGTAAATAAGGACAGAGGAGCCCTATTCAGGCAAGGTAATATCTCTTTCTTACTTATTTAAAATCAAAGAGGAAAAGTTAGCTATAAAATTATTAAGGAAAAAGATAATCCTCTTCAATGAATATGTTGATACTATTTTAATCAGATTGGACTACCATATTTACGATTGCAATTTCTCAATATTAAAACATATTTAACAAATATTATACGAACAAAAAAAATTTTGATGCTATTTTTAAACTTTGTTCAAAAGCTACTTTCAAAATTACGTGCTCATCACTCTATAAAAACTCTTTATCACGTTTTGAAATAGGTTAGTTATAGTTATATATATATTAGTTCCATAATTCATAACATTGTAGAGGAAATACAATGTGTTTTTTTTCTTGCATAATAAACCAGTGTAAAATTTAATATGTGCATAATAGAAATAAGTTTATTTTGGTAAATGTTCTATTGTGTTTTTGTTGTACATTCTTTGTATAAAGACCACAGACGATATATATTACATATATATATATATATATATATATATAATATAGTGAGAGAGGTAGTTATTAGATATAGTGTATATATATATATGATCTCTATATAAATATAAAAAAATAAATAATACCCTGATATATATATATATATATATATATTATATATATATATATATATATATATATAGTATTATTATATAATATATATATATATATATATATATATATATATATATTAATAATATATAATATAATAATATATATAAAAATATATATTATATATATTATATATATATATATATATATATATAATATATATATATATAATATATATACTATATATATTATATATATATATATATATAATATATATATTATATATATATAAATTATATATATATTATAATAGTATATATTATATATATAATTATATAATATATTATATATAGATATGATATAAAATATACTATAGGTATAATATTATATATATATATTAATAATAATATATATATATATAGTAGAATATTATATATATACTATATACTATATATATAATATATATTATATATATATATATATTTATATAATATATAATATAAATATATATATTTATATATATATAATATATATATAAATATAATATATATATAATATATAAATATAATTATATATATATATATATATAATATATATATATTATATAAGTATATATATATGGAGTAAGCCAACGCCGTGAAAAGATGAAAACGTACCCTATATTGGACACTTACGGGGGGGGATGGTAAGGATGTGTGTGTAATATCCGAGCTGTCCCTCATTGATCAGTTGTTCGTTCCTTATGAAGACTCGTTCTGTGCCATTACAGAAACAGTTTGTCTACAGGTTTCACACAGCTCATATGCATTTCCATCATCACCTCGAGTATAGCCCTCGGATAATGAGCCTCGTACCCAAATCTCTTTCGATTGTCTGACAAGTCCTTTTTCCTCATTAATTTAACCTACAAGCAGTCACTTATAATTATTCTAGATTTCCACCTTATTGAACCACGTCTTTTCCTTTTCTAGACATTATTCTCTTTTCATAACCGAAATAGAAGGTTATTGGCCTCCAGAGAAACTCAATTCTGTCCACCTACTGATATGTCGCATTTTTTAGCTAAAAAGAAAAAAATATTGAAAAAAAAGATTCAATAAATGAAGATAGATAGAAATACAAAAGATAGATATATTGAAAATAGTAGAATAGATAGATAATAGAAGATAGGATAGATAGAAGATTAATAGATAGATAGATAGATAATAAATAGATAAGAGGTGAGAGAGAGAGAGAGAGGAAGAGGAGAGAGAGAGAGAAGAGAAGAGAAGAGAGATAGATGAGAGAGAGAGAGAGAGCGAGAAGAGAAGAGAGAGAGAGAAGTTATTAAAAATTATAATTTCAAAATTATATTTCTTCATACACGTGAATTATCCAGCTTAACAAAGTTTAGCTACTAGTTTTTATTTTTTAACATGATTACAATTTTCTGCCACAATTTAAAAAAAAAAAAAAAAAATTCAAATTATTAAAACAAAGAAAAAAAATGGTCTCAACATTTATTCACGTAGTATAAAATTAAAACAAACGACATGAATAAATAAATATATAATAAATAAATAAATATATGATAAACAAATAAAAATATATCTTAGAAAATGTCTTGTTTTAGTCTCCCCAAGTCTCTCTTGTAAACATATTTGAAAAACAAACAACAAATAATTAGTTTACTTGAATGCATGAAGCATTTAAATAAGCCAATTGTTTGGAAGACCCGCCACACCCCACACCCACACCCACACCCCACACCATCACACCCCACACGCTCACACCAAACACCTCACCACATCCCCGCTTGTGGTTTTAGACATGTAACATTGCCTAAGAGTAATTAATTAAAGGGGGTAATTTTAAAGTGCTTAAATGTGAATTGTTACAATATTATATTATTGATTATTATTATATTATTATTATTATTATGATTTATTATTTATTATTATTATTATTTATTATTATTATGTATTATTATTATTATTATTACTTATTATTAAGTTATTATTATATTATATTATTCTATATTATGACAATTGATGATGGTGATGATAAATATGATGTATAGATATATTATATATATAATATTATAATATATATATAATATATATTATATTATATATATATATATAATATATAATTAATATATATTATATGATATATTATATATATACTTATATATACAAAATATATATAATATATAAATATGATATATATATACTATATTATATATAGATATATATATATTAGATATATATATAATATATGCTATATATACCTATATATATATATATATATATATAATATTATATATACTTAGACACAGTAGCAACCTCGCAACAACAGCCCTTCCCTTAACGGCGTGTTCGCAATAACGGCCGCTTTTAACTACTCAATGTCATTGTGCGAAGAAACACGCCACGAAACAAACAGTCGCTACCGCCAAACTTGCTTTGCAGCTCATATATCGATGCATGCGTCCGTCTGTTTACCAGTCTTAGGACGTTCTGCAAAACTATCTCGCAAATTTTCTAAACTTTGATTACTGTATATAAATTCATTAATAAATTAAACTTGAAAGCATTCGCAAAAGTAATCTCTCATAACAAATGTCATTTGCGCATGTTATTAAACAAGTTTCTACTCGAAAGAAGAGGCACTCTATGGAGTGACAGGCCTTTTTTGTTGTCATTCTTCAATAGAGCACCATTGCAACCTTCTTGCCATCAACTTCAGATTCTACACCAACTACCTCACTAAACTCACCGTTGCCAAAACGAAGGGGTTTGGTTGTTTGTAGATTCAGACGATGAAGATTCGCCAAACATCTATTGTATGGTCGGACGAAGATGTAGCATCCTACAACATAAAAAGATTTGGTATTTAATCATTATATTCTATTTCTTTGTCAATTGTAAAATCATGTAACTGTAGTGTACTAATATCATATTTAAAAGGTAAACATTGATAAATTTCTCTTTTCACTATTCATGATTTATATTATGTTATATGCTATATATGTTTCATACAGTAGTACGTAGTTTGCTTGTAGGCCTACAAAAAAAGCCTTAATTCACTTACCGGTGTTTTTCACTTAACGGCGAGAGTCCGGTCCCAATTACGCTCGTTATTGCGAGGTACTACTGTATATATATATATATATAGTATATAATATATATATAGTATATATATTATATATATATAGTATATATAAATATAAATATATACATACTAACTATATAGTATCTATATATTATACCATAATCTATATATATATATCTATATATAATTAGCATGTTTCTGTCCTCATACCTGATCTGATAAGTAATAATTACATTTCAACAGAAGGCCTTCCCCAAACCTGGTAGTCTTCTGTCTATCTTGTAAAAAATGAATAATAATAATAAATAAAATAAATAAAATAAATATATAAATATATATATATATATATATATATATATATATATATATATATATATATATAGTATTATATATATTAAAATATATATATAATATATTATATAAAATATAGATATATATATAATTATATATATATATATATATATATAATATAAATATATATATATATATATATATATATAGATAATATGAAATCAAACACTGAACTTACCATGCGAGGCCGGATCTGGCTAATATATATATATATATATATTATAGATGATATATATATAATATATTATATATATATTATAACTATATATATATATATATATATATATATATATATATAAATATTATATATACTATATATATATACTATAGTATTATAATATTAATTAGGAACATAATCCTAGCACCTTCTAATTTACACCAATCGACTCCACGTACCTTATAAATTGGGGTAGGCACTAATATTGGTGTTAAGTCTAGGATGTAGAACATGCGGGCTGAAGTTAGAAGAAAGCAGTTGTGCAACTAAACCCTCAAAGAATGAATTCTAGCACGTTGAAAACAATAGTAACACCTCATTTTCTAATATGTGTTGGAGCCAAGTTCCATTCTGGCACCGCAACCACCATCTCCGGCTCCAGCAGCCCATATGGCCTCACCAATTATTTAACATTAGCGCATCTATTTCATTTATCTTTCATACATTCACCAAATTTCAGCTTTCTAATCCATTTTAGTTTGTGGGCGGAACCCCCCCCTAGACGTAGCGGGCTTGGAAACATTGGATGTTGCAAACAATGTTTGCAACATAAAGTAAGCTTTCTTCCCCAAGTTTGAAGAGGATACGATGTCTCTAACACCTCTTTTTTCTAAGATTACATGTTGTGTCGTCTCAGATACCAAAAAATTGCACCCCCGGCTAGGGCCATGCGGACTCTGGCTGTTTCGGGAATAAGTAACTACGGGTATCTCATTTTTGTTGAAAACATGTCTACCCCCTGTTGAACCCGTGCAGATAGCGTTTTGGACTGAAGGGTAAGCCATCTTGAAAAACGCAATGTTGCTTGCGTTCTAAAACCGCAACGGCTGAAACGTCGCGCTCGGCAATCGGGAATCAACTTGGCATACCTCAAAACATAGCGTAGACAACACCGAGCTTCGGCTTCATACCTACGGTGCACACACATACGAAAATATAAAAGCGGGGTAGGGTAATATCTAATACTAACTCTTGTTAGGAAATGAATCGATCGTCGTAAACCATAGAATCGATTCAGCAGTGTCGATTATGTACTAATCGATACTAATATCGGATATATTCCGTCACATACGATATATCGCACTAGAGGGGTTAGAAAGGGGGGTGAGGGTACTAACCGTAGAGGGAACCAACCTAGCACATTCTAATATACACCAAACGAATCCTCATACCTTTTATAACATAGGGATAGACACCAATTATTAGCCGTTATTTCTATGACGTAGGATATGTCATGCTAGAAAAGGCTAGAAAAGGGGGGCGGGGGCTAACTCATACAAGGAACCATCCTATCGGGTGTATTCTAGGAAGATTATTAGAATATAGAATATAGAATATATAGAATATAGAATATAGAAGCAGGTGCACCTTTGACCTTTGCGGTCACTTTGCGGTCACTTTTGCGGTTAATCTGAGTCGCAAAAAAAAAAAAAAAAAGTTATAAACACAATAACTATAAAGCTGATGATAATATATATATATAATATATATAATATATATATATATATATATAATATTATATATATATATTATAATATACTAATATATATATATATATAGTATATATATATATATATATATATATATATTATATATATATAGCATATATATATACTATATATTATATATATATATATATATATATATTATATATATATATATATAAGTAGTTTGGGGTCGAACACTAGCAGCCAAAATGTTGCAAACCGCAAACCGCAAACCGGATGTTGCAACCGGATGTTGCAAATGTTGCAAAGCAACATTTTGCAAGATTTGCTTTTTGACGCTAGAACGTCAATATAAGGGTTGTGTTAAAGGGTCGGCGTGAGACTAAATTTTACGGTCTGTTAGAGCAGTCTTCTGCTTTTATAAACCAGTCCTAGGGCTTTTACCCCCCCAAAAGGGTTGTGGGTTCCTTGAAGGTTTTTAGATGATCGGATAGATCATTTCTGATGGTTCCATTCGATGTATCGAGGTCGTGTACCCCTAAAACGCTTTTTAAATTGTCTTTCTATGTGTTCTGGTTGGCTTAATACATTGAAAAACATAATTGAAAGAAAATAATTACTTTATTTAATTCGATTAATTCTCGGTAGTAATTGATTCGTAATCGGAACCCATGCCTAGAAATGACGAATCCACTGGCTCAGCTGCGTTCTACTTCCAGCAATGTCCTACATCACAGAATACACCCAATATTATGTCTACCCCATGTAAGTTTGGGGAGTCGCATTGGATGTGTATATTTAGAAGGTGGCGTAAGGCGATGCTTCCCTCTCTATGAGGTTAGTACCCCGCCCCCCCTTTTTTCTGAGCACTTCGTAGCACGCCATGTCCTATTGCACGGAATACACCTAATATTAAGTGCTCTACCCCTATTTGATTAAGGTAATGGGGATTCGATGTGTTATTAGAAGGTGCCTAGGATGCTCATTAGTATGAGGATAATAACATTGCCCCTACCTCCGCTTTTTCTAGTGCAAGTATGCAACTTTGTAATTTTTTCGAGTGAGAGTTGAACTTAGTGGTCTACCCCTATGTTTGAAGATGCCGAGTGATTCCTGGTATTTAACTGAGTTGAACGGGTCATCCCTTAGGGCCTTTTGCCCGTGCGCCGGTGCTCATATAATTTTTGTTTAAAGGTTTCTGGTAAATACTCTCTTTAAACTGGCTACCGTAGTTGTTTGAAGGTGCCTCCTGCCAGGCCCGAGGTTTCCACCTCCACGTCAAGGAGGAGGGTCTAGTCCCCCAAAAAACCAGAAAATGGATTAATTAGCCCTGTCGCCCCAAGAAAGTTTCATTAAGATAAACGTCAATCTGATTAAAACAGGTGTACAGGAAATTTGACTCTGTATACACTATGTGGTCGTCACCGGAAGGAAGATCTGTCCCATCAGGCTTTGTCAATTTCGTTTTAAAATACAAAAAACACATTGGATGGATCTAGATACTGATCTGAAGTGCCTAGAATATTGAACTCGAGAGGAACATCGGTACTGGTGATCGAGTGAGAGGGATTAATGCTGCTGAAAATTGGTTTCGCTTACGCTAATCTGGGTAGGACACTAGGACTCATAGAGAAGAGATCCAATTCGGACTTGCATTAGTCCGGGCTAGAAGGATGAAGGAAATGCATCTTGTCACTGTGGAGGTTGAAGGTCTAATGAATAGGTTAGTGGATACACGTTCCTTATATACAGGATAACTGCATACCGATTAGTAATTAAATAGCAAATACATCAATGCATTTTGGCGTCAGAGGTCTTTTAGACTTAGGCCTTTTCTTCAGAGGTCTTTTGGCATTTGACTTTTTCTTCAGAGGTCTTTTAGCCTTTGACTTTTTCTTCAGGTGTCTTTTAGCCTTTGGCTCCCTCCTGGTTGTGATATTCCTACGTCGTTTAACTTGTGCCTTACCTTGACCTGTCATTTTATGTCTTATTTTCCGCTTAACGTCATCCAGCATCTCATCAGAAACATCGGCTATTCGTCTTTTTAATGATGCACGGGGATTGTCGCCTGCCGCTATATCTTGTATAGTATGCAGAGCTGTTCTTATAGCTTTTTTTACCTAAATATTCACCACCTCTTCTAAACAAAGGCAGCGCGCTTCTCCATAATTTAGTGAAAAATCCTCCAAGACCATGCCCCCTTTGTAATTTGGCCCATACGAATACTCTTTCCATGTTCATTACTATTTGTACCGGAGCTTCTTTCTTATAATATCTTTACACTGTAAGAGTGTGTTAATGAATGAAAAAACATAGTTGATTACAACATTTATATATCTTTCAGCTACGTCTATTTCTTGAAGAATTTCCAGTAGCGTATAGATGAGATTTTCAAAAACTGCTTAAAAAATATTCCATCATCTTACAGTTAAAGCGAGTGTTTCTTTCTAATATGAACTTTACACAGTAGGGTACCGCTCGTGAATGGATAAGGCCTTCCTTCTACATCCTTTATATACTCTTATAGAGCCGATTTGGGATCTGGTCAACGCAAGATAGTGAACATTGGGGAATGTTATTACTCTACTCTCTTTAGGAAAATACACTACTCTTAACAGAGGTGCTGTAATGTTCCCTACATATTGATGATCCACTATATCGGTGTAAATATACGCCATGCCTGGGTGTTTAAGCATCTCGGAGGATATGCATGTATAATGTAATACCCTGTCTTGTTCATCGATTAGTTTCTCCCTAGATACAGGATGCTTCTTCACTGACAGTATATCCCTTTTCAACATAGTAGGGATATCATGTAGGATGTCTAACCATCCTTCACGCTCATGGACATGCTTTCGCTGCCATGACGATCTCTCTGAGAAAAAACACATCGTTGTTTCTATTGCTAAGGGAAATTATTCTATGGAAATCATTTTTCAAACCAATAAAAGAAAATGTTTTTGGTATAATCTACTTAATTTTTTTGAGGGAAAAACAAAATGATCAATAATTATTGTATTGTTTTTAGGGGGGTAAGGGGAAAAATTTTTTTCTGAAGCTTTCACAAATTGGAGAAAATCTTTAAAATCAAGATATTTCATAGCTTTTTTTCACTAAAATACTCCTATTTTGTGTAGTAATAAATTTCATTTAGACACTTTATTTCAAATTTATTTTTTAAAAGTTTTTTTGGACAATTCTCGAAAAGAAACTTCCAAAATTTTTCACCGGAGTCACCGAATTATACTTGGACACACCTTACATTCAATACAAAAGCATTAAAATAAACGTCCTTTATTGCTAATTTTCAGCAAAGAAGTATTTAAATTTCAAGAAATAAAACGTTCGTTTTTAATTGATTTTTTGTGATCTAATGAAGAGAGCTTATTCCCTCTACATTGTCAAGTGAAAACATGTAAATTTGAATTATCATTCCCTTAATGAATCTTCCTGCAGAAAACATAGAAATCATTCTCATATATATAATATATATATATATTATATCATATAATAAATATATATATATAATATATATAGCTATATATAAATATATATATAATATATATATATATATATAATATATATATATATATAATAATATTATATATATTTAATAATATCTATTATTAGGTTTCAAGCACCCTTCCATGGATTAAACATAAATTACCTACCGAGTTCAAACAGTGAATCGGAAGCATGAGATTAGATAAACTGTTCCGAAGGGCCGTTCTTCTGGTAGGTGAATTCGGGCGTAGGTAAGAGTCCACTGCACATTAATCTAACGGACGCTGTGTCCGATGGTTCGATCCTGCGCGAGTGAAACTTTATTCTTCTTAATTAATTGCACATTTGATACAACAACATGTTTGCCCATTTCAGCGTTTTGCTTGACGTTGGTTGGTGCTTCTGTAACCCAGGCACCCAAGCGGAATCCCATATGACCCCAGTAGGGGGTTCCAAACACCCTTTTATGGTGTTGAGTTAAACTTATGCAGAAATGGCTGATACAATGAAGAAAATTGGAAAAATGGGCGTACACGACTCCCTTTAAAGCAGATCGAACTAGTTGTGGAGCCTCCTGTACATTGTCAATAGCGACGTTGTCGATGGTTTTGAGCCTGACGCGAGGGAATTTTTATTCGCCTTATAATGGAAATTTGTGCAAAAAGCCTGTTGTGCCATGTCGGCTTGGCTTGACTTTGGTGGTTGCTCCTTAACCAAGGAGCACCCAGCCAGAAACCGTGAGCCCGCAAGCAGGTTTCATAAGCACCTTCGTGGGTTAATAAATACCGAGTTTAAACGCAGTGATATCGAAGCAAGGGACTTGAAAACTGTTCTGAATATACTTCTTTTCTCTGAAGGTGGATCGGACTAGAGGTAGAGCTTTCCGTACATTGTCTAACGGCAACGCTGTTGTCGATGTTCGAATCCTGGCGCGAGTGAAATTTTTCTTTGTCTTATTATCGCAAATTGGTCGCAACAAGTCAATGTGCCTTTCGGCGTTTCTTGACTTTGGGTGGTTGTTCCTGTAACCCAGGGACACCCAAGCAGAATGCCAGTGTAGCCCCAGCAGGTGCTCCAACCACCCTCCTGTTGATTTTTAAATAAGTACCGAGTTAAAAGCATGATTCGAAGCATTAGATGAGAATCTGTTCTGAGATGCCTCTTTCTGGAAGGCGATTAAATAAATTATTAAATTTCATTTTTATATAAAAAGAAATTATAACAATCCAGAGAGAATCTATAAAAACTATTTCTAAATTGTTAAAATTCGTGACATCACCTAATTAGCATTATGCTATCCTTATTATGCTTATTAGGCATTGAAATTGTGCTTTTCCACGTGGTCATGCTGAGAGTGTGGACGTATGATTCATGCTGACGTTGAGGATATTTCATTGGCTATTTCCAAAAAAGATTTCCCGCTCTCCCCCCTGAAGAAGTCTATTTTATAGACCTAGGCATATATATAATATATATATATATATATAATATATATATATATATATATATAATATATATATATATAAATATATATATATTATTATATATAATATATATATACATATACGTATATATACTATAGTATATATTATATATATATAATTCCACGCAAACGTAAATAAAATCTTTTATTCAGATTTCGGCTCCGGCTAAGGTCTACATTGAAAATTGATGAGCACTTCTTTGGTAATATCTTTTCACCTACAAAAAATCAGTATTGAAAAAAAATATACCAGCCCAAAATCTAACTCCGGCCCGCCTCAGGCCTCCGCTCCGGCCCGGCTCCGGCTCCGGCTCCGACTACGGTTTCTGCACTATTTTAAAATTGTTCGGCACGTCTCTTTAATTAAATTTTTCAATTAAAAAATATTTCGAAAAAATTTCATACTCGGCTCCGACTCGATTCCGGATCCGGATCCGACTAAGATTGCACATTGAAAATATTCGCATCGGATTAAGGCTTTTAAAGGGTTAAAAAGATTAATGAAAAAATTCATCCCCAGTTCCGGCTCCGGCTTCCGGCTCCGCTCCGCTCAGCCGGTTCTAGCTCTGGCTTCGGCTTTGGCTCCGACTAAGGATCTCGACATTGTAAATTATTCAGCCCCGTCCCCTCGGCAATAAATTTCACCTAAAAAATATTCATTGAAAAATTTCATACCTAGGATCCGGCTCCGCCGCTTGACTCCGCTCCGGATCCGACTAAGGTTGCTGTACTATTTGAAATTTCATTAAGTCTTGACAATATATTTTTCAACCTAAAAAATATTTCTTGAAAAAAATCCAATACCCAGGATCCGGTTCAGGACTCCGCTCCGGCCGACATCGGGTCGGGGTCCGGATCCTGACTAAGTTTGTACTAATTGAAAATTGTTCAGTTACGGTTTTGACAATTTTTTTCATCTAAAAATATATTCTGAAAAAATCAACCCAGGAATCCAGCTCCGGTCGGGGCTCCGGCTCTGACTTCGTTTTTGGCATCTGATCCGACTAAGGTTTCTGTACTATTTCAGAATTGTTCAGCACGTCCTTCTCCATTAAATTGTTTCCCCTAAAAAATATTTCTTGGAAAAAAAACTCATAATTGCAGCAAACAATTCATAGAAAACCGCGTCGCTTCGGTCTTCGCTCCGATCCGACAAGGTTCTGCACTATTTGAAAATGTTCAGCCGGCACGTCTCCTGGCAATAATTTTTTTACCTAAAAAATATTTTTCGAAAAAAATTTCATACCCAGGCTCGCTCCGGATCCAGCTCCAGATCCACTTCGGCTTCGCTCCGATCCGACCTAGGTTTGGACTATTTGAAAATGTTCGGTCATCGTCAATTCTGCACATAACTATTTCTACTCAAAAAAAATCATTTCCCGAAAACAAATCATACCCAGGATCAGGCTCCGGATCCGAGACTAATGTTCTGCACTAATTGAAAAGTGTTCAGCACGTCTTTCCATTAATTTTTTCACCAATATGTAGTGTCTTCCTAGCTCAGGGGAAGGCTAGAAAAGGCTTGAAAAAGTGGCACTCAGTTGCACTATGTGGCACTCAGTTGACACCATTGGCACTCATTGGCATTCATTAGCAACTCACACTGGCACTTCGGTCGATGGACTCATAAACACTAATAGACACACTCATAGACCCCTCCTTACGGTATGGGACCATCAAAATGATGAACCATAAATAAAATTCTAGTCATCAAAGCTGAACCATCAATGATGCTGAGCAATCAACAAGGGTGCCACCAAGATGAGCCATCAAAGTGAGCCATCAAAGTGAGCCATCAAAGTTGCAGCCATCAAGCCTTGAGGCATTAAAGCGAGGCATAAGCTGAGGACAAGTTGAGGCACAAAGTTGAGGCACAAGTTGAGCATCAAAGTTGAGGCATCAAACTGAGGCCTCAAAATATCATAAGTGTCATAGTGTGTGTGAGTGTGTAAGTGCTATGGGTGAGTGTAAGTGTCATGGTGAATGTGTGTATTGGGTGGGTGTCAGTGTCTATGGGTGGGTGTAATTGTGTGTATAAGTGTTATAGTGTGGGTGAGGTGTCGGTGTAGTGTGGAGCTATGGCGGGTGTAGTATCTAGGGTGGGTGATGTACTTAGGGTGGTGTATGTATCTATGGCGGGGTTGTTGAGGTGTGTGAATATAGGGTGGGTGTAGTGTTCTAGGTATGTGTGGTAATTTCTATGGTGTGTTTGTGTGTTGTGTAGGTGCAGGTGTGAGGTTAGTGTGTATGTGGTGTATGTGTGTGTAAAAGTAAGCCTACGGGTGTGCGGTGGTGTATAAGTACCTAGCGGTGCGTTGTGTGGTGTTGGTTAAGGTGTAGTGTGAATGGATGAAAAAAATGAATCAGTAGGACAGATAATAGCCACGGGACAGGCTACATACATGCGCTCAATATGACACGTCCTACAACAGTACAGCGGCAGGTGTGCAACGATTCGATTAATACCCAACTAATTCCTACGACCTTTATGAAAGGTCAATTCACGCGTTGCATATCGTTACAAGGACCGAAATATCCCCCCAGGCCAAAACATACAGGGGGCTAGCCCTAAGGGTCAAAGGGCAAAGGGGCCAAAAACTAAGGAGACACGTACGTACCGTGGCTACGCAATGCGGGATAGATAGTATATAATTAGTATATAGTATAATATATATTATATATATATATATATATATATATATAAATATATATATATATATATATATATAAGCTATATATATATAATATATATATCTATATATATAGCACCATTGGCATCGGAAGCCCTTGTTTACTACGATATTATGAAAAATACTCGAGAAGACATAATTTAATCTTTCATCATCAAGAACACCTACCTCTCTTCTCATCCTCCTCTCTCCTCTCTCTCTCCCTTCTCTCTCTCATCTCTCTCTCCTCTCTCTCTTATCTGTTTGACTGTCTCTCTCTCTATCTCTGTTGTTCGTCTTTCTGCATTCTCAATTCCTTTCTGTATCTAATAATTTGATTGCAAATTGATCATGGGTACTCATTTATGCAAAATACTGTTAAAGAATTCAACACTCCTTCGTTGTCTGCTAATAATATATCCCACAATTAATTTAGCCAAATCACTCCCAAAGATTTTTGCATGTCGTTGTTTGATCTGTTTTATGATTTATCCTTTTTATTAAAGTCTTTTCTTTGTCGCGCAACATCACCTCCTCTTCCTCCACCACCACCTCCTCCTCTTCCACCTCCTACTCCTCCTCCTTCTCCTCCTCCTCTTCCTCCTCCTCATCTTCTCCTTTCAACAAAAGATGCTATTAACAAAATAAATTTTTAGTGTCTTAACAAAGTGAACTTACCATTCAGTCTATATAAATAGGAGACTGTGGTTATGGACAATTTTTCCTAGAGTATAAATAGGTCCTGGTTGCTCTTTGTTTATTTATTACTATTTATTGACTTAGTTCTTTTATTTATTTACTTATTTTGTCTTACTTATTTTTCAGTCGATTTTTGTCTGATCTAAAAAAGGTAAAAGAAATGAAGTCTTCAAAGGAATTAGTCTGGGTTCTAATTGTGTTCAGTGTAGTTTT
>JABUQX010097111.1:0-10000 GCA_015478945.1 Trachelipus rathkii
ACCGGACAAATAGTCAGAAAAGACAAAATGTCCAACCGAAAAAAGTCAAAAAGACCAAATGTCCACCGGACAAATGGTCACAAATGAATGCCATAATTTGTCAAAAATTTATATTTATACATCAGTGGGATTCGAAACTGGAATCCGAGTCGCTGAGTTAACAGTAACCAGTCGCTCTAACCACTAGACCATCTACGTTCCAAAAAGAACGTTTCAAGAATAGTTTTTAAAGTTCCGGTTTTCTCATTACATAATTTGTCCCACCGGACAAATTGTCAAAAAAGAAGAAATGTCCGACCAGACAAATGGTTAAAAAAGAAGAAATGTCGGACGGGTTAAATAGTCAAAAAAAAAGAAATGTCCGATCGGACAAATGTTCAGAAAAGACGAAATGTCCGATCGGACACATGTTCAGAAAAGACTAAATTCCGACAGGTCAAATGGTCGAAAAAGACGAAATGTTCAACCGGACAAATGGTCAAAAAAGACGAAATGTCCTACCCGACAAACGTTTGGAAAAGACGAAATGTCTTACCGGACAAATGGTCAAAAAAGACGAAATGTCTGAAAGGACAAGTGATCAAAAAAGTCGAAATGAACGACCGGACAAATGGTCAATAAAGAAGAAACGTCCAACCGGTCAAAATGTCAGAAAAGACGAAATGTCCGATCGGACAAATGGTCAGAAAAGAAGAAATGTCCAACCAGACAAATGTCAAAAGAGACCAAATGTTCGACCGGACAAATGGTCAGAAAAGATGAAATGTCCAACTGGACTAATGGCATGAACTGAATTGAACTAAAGTGTCAAAGGAGATTTTACTTCTCCATCAGCGGGATTCGAAACTGGACTCCGAGTCACTGAGTTAACAGTAACCGGTCGCTCTAACCACTAGACCATCCACGTTCCAAAAAGACCCTTACTGGGAAATGGTAAAAAAAAAAATAATCGGCCCAACAGATGGTCAAAAAATGACCAAATTACGAACCGGACAAATGGTCAAAAAGAGACGAAATGTCCGACCAGACAAGTGCAAAAAAGACGAAATATCCGACCGGACAATGTCAAAAGAAGAAAAATGTCAACCAGACAATTGTCAAAAGACCAAATGTCGATCCGGCAATTATGGTCAAAAAGAGGAAATGTCCGATCGGCAAAAGTCAAAAATACCAAATGTCCAAACTGACAAATGGTCAAAAAGACGAAATGTCCGACTGACAAATGTCAAAATAGTCGAAATGTCCTACCGGACAATGGTCAAAAACGACCAAAGTTCGACTGACACAATGTCATAAAGACCAAATTGTCCGACCGCAAATATGATCAAAATAAGATCGAAATGTCCGATCGGAAAAATGGTCAAAAAAGACCATTTCCGACCAGACAAACATTTAGAAAAGACGAAATGTCTGACAGGACGAATAATTCACAAAAGACGAAATGTCCGACCAATGACAAATTGGTCATGAAACAGACGAAATGTCCAACTAAACAATGAATCAAAAAATACCAAAATGTCCAAAAGTAATAATAATAATAACAGTATGACGAAATGTCCAGAATGGACAAAAGGTCAAAAAAGACAAAATATGTCGAACCGGACAAATGGTCAAAAAGATCAAATGTCAGACCGGACATGTCAAAAAAAGCCAATAGGTTACATCAAATAACAGAATAATAACAGCAATAGAAATGTCAAACTGGACAAATTATTATAAATTCAAATTCCGACCGGACAATGGTTCAAAAAAAGACAAATGTCCAAAACGGACAAATGGTCAAGAGAAGAGAAAATGTTTGAGGAACAAATAGACAAAAATTACGAAATGTCTGATGGAGCAAATGGTCAAATAAGACCAAATGTCGACCGGACAAATGATTGAAAAAGACCAAATGTCTGACCGGACAATGGTCAAATAAGACGAAATGTTTGACTGGACAAATGGTCGAAAATGACGAAATGTCCCACAAGACAAATGGTAAAAAAAAGAGAAATGTCCGACCGAATAAATGGTCAAAAAGACGAAATGTCCGAAAGGACAAATGTTCAAAAAAGTCGAAATGTCCGACAGTTCATGTAGTCAAAAAAGACCAAATGTCCGACCGGACAAATTGTCAAAAAAGACGAAATTTCCGATCGGACAAATGGTCAAAAAAGACGAAATGTCCGATCGGACAAATGGTCAAAAAAGACAAAATGTCCGACCGGACAAATGGTAAAAAAAGAGAAATGTCCGACCGGAAAAATGGTCAAAAAAGACGAAATGTCTGATTGGACAAATGGTCAAAAAAGACGAAATGTCCGACCAGACAAATGGTCAAAAAAGACGAAATGTCCGACTGGACAAATGGTCAAAAAAGACGAAATGTCCGACCGGACAAATGTTCAAAAAAGATCAAATGTCCGACCGGACAAATTGAAAATATTTTTAAAATTTGTCCGGTCAGATATTTGTGACAATGTCCGACCAGACAAATGGTAAAAAAAAGACGAAATGTCCGACCGGACAAATGGTAAAAAAAGACGAAATGTCCGACCGGACAAATGGTCAAAAAAAGACGAAATGTCCAACCGGACAAATGGTCAAAAAAGTCAAAATGTCCGACCCTACAAATGGTAAAAAAAAAAACGAAATAACCGACCGGAAAAATAGTAAAAAAGGACGAAATGTCTGGCCAGACAAATAGTCAAAAAGGCAAAACATTCTACTGGACAAATGGTCAAAAAAGAGCAAATGTCCAACCGGACAAACAGTAAAAAAAGACCAAATGTCAGACCGGACAAATGGTCGAAAAAGATAAATGTCTGATAGGACCAAAGGTAAAAAAAAAAAGAAATGTCCTACTATACAAAGGGTTAAAAAAGACAAAAGGTAAGACCGGTCAAATAGTCAAAAAAGACGAAATGTCCGACTGGACAAAAGGTCAAAAATTTGAAATTTCCGACCGGAAAAATGGTCAAAAAGACAAATGTCCGACCTGACAAATATTCAAAAAAGACGAAATGTCCGACAGGACAAATGGGCATAAAAGACGAAAAGTCCGACCTGACAAATGGTCAAAAATGTCAAAATGCGAGACCGTATAAATAGACAAAAAAGACGAAATGTCCGATCGGACAAATGGTCAAAAAAGACGAAATGTCTGAAACTACAAATGATCAAAAAAGTCGAAATGAACGACCGGACAAATGGTCAATAAAGAAGAAACGTCCAACCAGTCAAAATGTCAGAAAAGACGAAATGTCCGATCTTAAAAATGATCAGAAAAGAAGAAATGTCCAACCAGACAAATGTCAAAAAAGACTAAATGTAGGAACTGGACAAATGGTCAGAAAAGATTAAATGTCCAACTGGACTAATGGCATGAACTGAATTGAACTAAAGTGTCATGGAAATTTTACTTCTCCATCAGCGGGATTTGAAACTGGACTCCGAGTCGCTGAGTTAACAGTAACCGGTCGCTCTAACCACTAGACCATCCACGTTCCAAAAAGAACCCTTACTGGAAAATGGTTAAAAAAAAATAATCGGCCCAACAGATGGTAAAAAATGACCAAATGTACGACCGGACAAATGGTCAAAAAAGACGAAATGTCCGACCAGACAAATGGTCAAAAAAGACAAATATCCGACCTGACAAATGTCAAAAAAGACAAAATGTCCAACCAGACAAATTGTCAAAAAGACCAAATGTCGACCGGACAAATGGTCAAAAAGACGAAATGTCCGACTGGACAAATGGTCAAAATAGTCGAAATATCCTACCGGACAAATGGTCAAAAACGACCAAATGTCCGACCTGACAAATTGGTCAAAAAAGACCAAATGTCCGACCGCATAATAGATCAAAAAAGACGAAATGTCCGACCGGAAAAATGATCAAAAAAGACCAAATTTCCGACCAGACAAACATTTAGAAAAGACGAAATGTCTGACAGGACAAATGGTTAAAAAAGACGAAATGTCCGACATGACAAATGATCAAAAAAGACGAAATGTCCAACTGAAACAATGATCAAAAAATACCAAATGTCCAATCGGACAAATGGTCAGAACAGATGAAATGTCCAAATGGACCAAAGGTCAAAAAAGACAAAATGTCCGACCGGACAAATGGTCAAAAAAGACGAAATGTCAGACCGGACAAATGGTCAAAAAAACCAAAGGTCCAATAGGACAAATGAACAGAAATAATAATCAGAAAATGCGGAATGTCCAACTAGACAAATTATTATAAAAGTCAAATGTCTGACCGGACAAATGGTCAAAAAAAGACGAAATGTCCAACCGGACAAATGGTCAAAAAAGTCGAAATGTTTGACCGAGCAAATAGACAAACATTACGAAATGTCCGATTGGACAAATTGTCAAAAAGACCAAATGTCCGACAGGACAAATGTTCAAAATGACGTAATGTCCGACTAGACAAATGATCAAAAAAGACGAAATGTTTGACCGGACATATAGTCGAAAAAGACGAAATGTCCCACAAGACAAAGTGTAAAAAAAAGAGAAATATCCTACCGGAAAAATGGTCAAAAAGACGAAATGTCCTATAGGACAAATGTTCAAAATAGTCGAAATGTCCGACAGTTCATGTAGTCAAAAAAGACTAAAAGTCCGACCGGACAAATTTTCGAAAAAGACCAAATGTCCGATCGCAAAAATGGTCAAAAAAGACGAAATATCCAATCGGACATATGGTCGCAAAAGACAAAATGTCCGACAAGACAAATTGTAAAAAAAGAGAAATGTCCGACCGGAAAATGGTCAAAAAAGACGAAATGTCCGATCAGACAAATGGTCAAAAAATACGAAATGTCCGACCAGACAAATGGTCAAAAGAGACGAAATGTCCGACTGGACAAATGGTCGAAAAATACGAAATGTCCGTACGGACAAGTGGTCAAAAAGGTTCAAATGTCCGACAGGAAAAAAAATTTCGAAAATTTGTCCGTCAATTGGGACAATGTCCGACCAGACCGGAAAATGGTAAAAAAAGACGAAATGTCCGACCGGACAAATGGTAAAAAAATACGAAATGTCCGACCGGACAAATGGTCAAAAAAAGAAGAAATGTTCGACTGGACAAATGATCAAAAAAGACGAAATGTCCAACCAACAAATGGTCAAAAAGGTCAAAATTTCTTACATGACAAATGGTTAAAAAAAACAGAATGACAAAAAGCACAAATGGTCAAAAAGAATGAAATGTCTGGCCAGACAAATAGTCAAAAAGGCAAAACATTCTACTGGACAAATGGTCAAAAAAGAGCAAATGTCCAACCGGACAAACAGTAAAAAAAGACCAAATGTCAGACCGGACAAATGGTCAAAAAAGATAAATGTCTGATAGGACGAAAGGTAAAAAAAAAAAAAAATGTCCGACTATACAAAGGGTTAAAAAAGACGAAAGGTAAGACTGGTCAAATGGTCAAAAAAGACGAAATGTCTGACTGGACAGAAGGTCAAAAATTTGAAATTTCCGACCGGAAAAATGGTCAAAAAGACAAATGTCCGACCTGACAAATATTCAAAAAAGACGAAATGTCCGACAGGACAAATGGGCATAAAAGACGAAAAGTCCGACCTGACAAATGGTCAAAAATGTCAAAATGCGAGACCGGATAAATAGACAAAAAAGACTAAATGTCCGACAGGACAAATGGTCAAAAAAGACGAAATGTCCGACCATACAAATGGTCAAAAAGACTTGTGCGACCAGACAAATTATCAAAAAAAGACTAAATGTTCGACCGGACAAATTATCAAAAAAGACGAATTGTCCTACCAGACAAATGGTTAAAAAAGATGAAATGTCCGACCGAACAAATGTTCAAAAATGACGAAATATCCGACTGGACAAATGGTCAAAAAAGACGAAATATCCGACCGGACAAATGGTCGGATAAGACGAAATGTCAGACAAGACAATTGGTTAAAAAAGAGAAATGTCCGACCGGACAAATGGTTAAAAGAGACGAAATGTCCGATCGGATAAATGGTCAAAAAAGACCAAATGTCCGACCAGACAAATGGTAAAAAAGAGACGTAATATCCGACTGGACAAATGTCCGACCTGACAAGTGGTCAAAAACGACCAAATGTCCGACCGGACAAATTTTTTCGAAAATTGGTCCGGTCGGACATATCGGACAAAAGATGAAATGTCCGATCCGACAAATGGTCAAAAAAGACGAAATGAATGACCGGAAAAATTGTCAAAAAAGACGAAATGTCCGACCGGACAATGGTCAAAAAAGAGCAAAAAATACTAAATGTCCGACTGGACAAATTTTCCAAAAAGTCGAAATGTCCGACCGAACAAATTATCAAAAAAGACTAATGGTCAAAAATGCGATGTCAGATTGGTAAATGTTCAGAAAAGACGAAATTTGCAACCGGACAAATGTTCGAAAAAGATGAAATGTCCCATTGAACAAATTTTCAAAAAAGTCCGAATATCCGAAACGACGAAAAATTGAACAAAATGTCAGTTGCACAAATGTCACAAAGGTTGAAATGTCAGACCAGAAAATTATTCCAAAAAGACAAAATATTCTACTTGACAAATGCTCAAAAAAAAAGAAAATAATCGGCATGACAGATATTCAAAAATGACCAAATGTCCGACCGGACAAATGGTCAAAAAAGACGAAATGTCCGACTGGACAAATGATCCAAAAAGACAAATATCCGACCGGACAAATGTCAAAAAAGACGAAATGTCCGACCGGACAAATGGTCAAAAAAGACCAAATGTCGACCGGACAAATGGTCAAAAAGACGAAATGTCCGATCGGACAAATAGTCAAAAAAGACGAAATGTCCAACTGGACAAATGGTCAAAAAAGACGAAATGTCCGACTGGACAAATGGTCAAAAAAGTCGAAATGTCCGACCGGACAAATGGTCAAAAAAGACGAAATGTCCAACAGGACAAATGGTCAAAAAAGACGAAATATCCGACCAGACAAATGGTCAAAAAAGAAGAAATGTCCGACAGGACAAATGGTCAAAAAAGACGAAATGTCCGACTGGACAAATGGTCAAAAAAGACGAAATGTCTGACCGAACAAATGGTCAAAAAAGACAAAATGTCCGACAGGACAAATGGTAAAAAAAGTGAAATGTCCGACCGGACAAATGGTCAAAAAAGACGAAATGTCCGACCGGGCAAATAGTAAAAAAGACGAAATATCCGACCGGACAAATGGTCAAAAGACGAAATATCTGACAAGAAAATGGTCAAAAAAGACAATTGTTCGGGAGGACATATGTAGTCAAAAAAATACAGAAATGTCGACCTCACAAATTTTCGAAAAAGACGAAATGTCGATCGGACAAATGGTCAAAAAAAGACGAAATGCATGAACGTAAAAATTGTCAAAAAAGATGGAAATGTCCAACCAGGCAAAGGTCAAAAAAAGACCCAAATGTCCGACCCTACAAAGAGCAAAAATGACAATGTCCGACTGTACAAATGGTCAAAAAAACGAAATGTCCGACCGGACAAATGGTCAAAAAAGACGAAATGTCCGACCGGACAAATGGTCAAAAAAAGACAAAATGTTCGACTGGATAAATATTTTAAAAAGACTGCGAAAATGTCAGATCGGTAAATGGTGCGTCAAAGAAAGACAAATTTCAAACCGGACAAATGGTCAAGAAAAAGATAAAAATGTCCAATAGTACAAATGGTCAAAAAAGTCGGAATGTTTGAAGACAAAAAGTCAAAAAAGACAGAAATGTCAGTCTGCACAAATGTCAAGAAGGATGAAATGTCCTGCAGAAGAAATAGTCAAAAAAAAAGACAAATATTCTACTGGACAAATGGGCAAAAAAAAAGAAAAATTCGGAACGACAGATGGTCAAAAAGAACGAAATGTCCGACCGGACAAATAGTCAAAAAAGAAATCTGACCGGACAAATGTCAAAAAGACGAAATGTCCGGCCAGATAAATGGTTCTAAGACGAAATGTTCGACCAGACAAATGGTCAAAAAGACAGAAATGTCCGACTGGACAAATGATCAAAAAAGTCGAAATGTCCGAATGGACAAAAAAGACGAAATGTCTGACATGACAAATGGTCAAAAAGACAGAATGTCAGAAAGCACAAATTTTCAAAAAGATGAAGTGTCTGACCAGACAAAATCAGTCAAACCTTGAAAACATTCTACTTGACAAATGGTCAAAAAAGAGCAAATGTCCAACCGGACAACAGTAAAAAAAGACCAAATGTCAGACCGGACAAATGGTCAAAAATTATAAAATGTCTGATAGGACCAAAGGTGAAAAACGAAATGTTCAACCATAAAAAGTAATTCAAAAAAAGACGAAAGGTCAGACTGGAAAAATGTCAGTTAAGGAGAAGACGAAATGTCCGACTGGACAAAAGGTCAAAAAAGTTACGACGGAAAAATGGTCAAGAAGACAAATGTCCGACCTGACAAATATTCAAAAAAGACAGAAATGTCCGACAAGAACAAATAGTCAAAAAAGACGAAATGTCAGACCTGACAAATGGTCAAAAATGTCAAAATATTCTACAGGACAAATGGTCAAAAAAGACGAAATGTCCGACTGGACAAATTGTCAAAAAGACGAAATGTTTGACAGGACAAATGTTCAAAAATGACGAAATATCCGACTGGACAAATGATCAAAATAGTCAAAATATTCTACTGGACAAATGGTCAAAAAAGACGAAATGTCCGACTGGACAAATTGTCAAAAAGACGAAATGTTTGACAGGACAAATGTTCAAAAATGACGAAATATCCGACTGGACAAATGATCGAAAAATACGAATTGTCCGAAAGGACAAATGGTCAAAAAAGACGAAATATCCGACCTGACAAATGGTCGGAAAAGACAAAATGTCCGACAAGCCAAATGGTAAAAAAAGAGAAATGTCCGACCGGACAAATTGTTAAAAGAGACGAAATGTCCGATCGGACAATTGGTCAAAAAATACGAAATGTCCGATTGGACAAATGGTCAAAAAAGACGAAATGTCCGACCAGATAAATGGTTCTAAAAGACAAATGTCCGACCAGACAAATGGTCAAAAAAGACGAAATGTCCAACTGGACAAATGATCAACGAAAAATGGCCAAAATGGTAAAAAATATGAAATGTCCGACAGGACAAATGGGTAAAAAGACGAAATGTCCGATCAGACAAATGGTGAAAAAAGACCAAAGGTCCAACTGAACAAATGGTCAAAAAGACGAAATGTCTGACTAGACAAATGGTAAAAAAAAGAAATGTACGACGGGACAAATGGTCAAAAAAGACCAAATGTCCGACCGGACAAATGATCAAAAAAGACAAATGTCCGACCGGACAAAAGGTCAAAAAAGACGAAATGTCCGACCAGACCAATAGTCTAAAAAGACGAAATGTCCGACCTGACAAATGGTCAAAAAAGTCGAAATTGTCCGACCAGACAAATGGTCAAATAAGACGAAATTTGTCATGTAAGACATGATAAATGGTCAAAAAAGTCGAAATGTCCGACTTGACAAATGGTCAAAAAGACCAAATATCCGACCGGACAAATGTTCGAAAAAGACGAAAAGCCCGTTCGAACAAATGGTTAAAAAAAACGAAATGTCCGACCGGACAAATAGTCAAAAAGGTCAAATGTCTGACATGACAAATGGTCAAAAAAGTCGAAATGTCAGATCGCACAAATAGTCAAAAAGAATGAAATATCCGACCATCCTAATAGTCAAAAAAGACAAAATATTATACTGGACAAATGTTCACAAATGAGAAAATGTCCGGCTGGAAAGATGGTCAAAAAAGACGAAATATCTGAACGGACAAATAGTCAAAAAAGACGAAATGACCGACCTGACAAATGATAAAAAAAATGAAATGTCATACCTGAAAAATGGTAGGAAAAAAATGTCCTACCGGATAAATGGTAAAAAAGACGAAATGTCCGCCCAGACAAACGGTCAAAAAAGACGAAATGTCCGATCAGA
>JABUQX010097112.1:5000-10000 GCA_015478945.1 Trachelipus rathkii
TACAAAATTGCTACCATAAAGACTTTAGTTCACAGAGCGTTTAAGAATATAGTCTGATTTAAACCCTTTTTGATTTAGAATATTAAAAAGAATACAAAGAATCTGATAAACAATAACTTCCCCCAGTATATTATAGAGAAAACTATAAAGCACACTTTAAATATTTATTCGCCAACACTATCAATGAAAATGAAAAAGATAAGCTCTTAGTATATTATAAAACTGAAAATAATTAGCCCAGAAAAGAAGGAGAAAACAAATTAAAATTAATTTGAAAGAACATATTAAAAGCAAAAGACGGGAAGAACCTTATATCAAGGTCTTACTACAAGCCATTGAAACTGAGCTCGTGCTTTTCTACTCGTGAAGCGCTTTCGGATGGTGAGGTAGTAAGTGTGTAACCGATTTTCAATGTTCTGAAAAGGTGGATGTACGCACGCCGCTTATTATTGGGATACACCACGAATACCCTCAAGCATGAGAATGTGGCAGCATAAGTAATAAAGCCGAGTAAAATATTTTCAACATATTAGGAAGAAACACCACAAATCCTGATAACAGGCATAAAAAGAGGGCTTCTCCATCATATCAAGAAAGAAAGATTTTTATGAATTGCGCCTCGGGGAAATCATTAACTCTTAAGGAAACATAAACCTGTAATAAACAAAATATAATGAAATGTCAAATTTTTTAAACATTTTTAAATAACAAAAAGTCAACGTAGGTTAACTTTTCTAACTTTTAAAATTATTAATTTTGTTTATTTATTTTTGTTATTAGTTTAAATAATATTTATATTATCAAAATTGTTAAAATATAAAAAAATAAACTATTCCTTGAAAATGTCCGAAGTGTACGAACGAAGCTTGGTACTGTTTTTAAATCAATAGTTTTATTTTTATTTTTAGTAATAATTCTAAAGAAAATTTCTTCTGTAGACAGAAATACATTTAGGAGGCTTGAAAAAGCAACAAAATCATATGTTAAAATAAATGCTGATATTGAGTTTTTAGAAATATTATTATTATTATTATTATTATTTAGAAATTCTACATCAGCTTTTGTTTTAATATAGGTTTTACTTTTTGCTTCCATTCCCTAATAATTTTTTTCTGAAAATATTCATTAATTTCCTTAATATTAATCTAGAGAATATTTACAAAGAACAGTAAGAGGCAATATTTAATATTATTAAGATCTGAACCGGGTTTTCATCGTAAACCTCGACATCTTCGAGAGTTTTGATTCTTACAATAGAATGAATTATTTTAACACTAGATTTAAAAAATTAAAATTACAAATTAGATTTTAGATTTTAGATTTTAGTATTTCATATTATAATTAAATTAAGGAACAATACGTTAAATTTTATGTTAATGTCTGGTTTTAGATGTTTTATGAAATAAGCCTCAGCAATTTTCAGTTTTTTGGGCTTCACATGAGGAGTGTAAAATTTTAAATGATTTTGAAATATCAGGTACAGTTGTCTTGTTATGCTCAGTGAATATATGTTCGTATATTTTACTGGGTTTAAAACGGTGCTGGTATGCCCTATCTGTTAATCTATTGGTCGTGTAAACAATATACGTCGACGTACAGTCAGACTCGGGACATGCGAATTGGTACACAACATTGTGATTAACTGAAAGGGTGTAATTAGTAGAGAAGCAGGAAGAAAGTTTTCTTGTTTTGTGGTATAGTTTAACTGTGATTTTTGAGTTACTTGTAGATTTAATGTGGGCATTAATAATGCCGCGTAGGCATTTTTCCTCTTTATCGAAGTCTTTTGCATTTGAAGTTTTAAAATAAAATTTAATACTTTCAGAGATATTGTTCGTATTGTCCTGTTGTTTATCAAAATTTTATTTTGTTTCAACTATATAACTCTTTGTAAATTATTCTCTAGATTAATATTAAGGAAATTAAATGAATATCAGAAAAAATTATTTAGGGAATTGGAAAGAAAAGTAAAACCTATATTATTATTATTATATTATATTTATTATTATTATTATTATTATTATTATTATTATTATTATTATTATTATTATTATTATTATTATTATTATTATTATTATTATTATTATTATTATTATTATTATTATTATTTTTTTTTTTATTATTCTATAAATATTTTTTTCTCTGATTTTCATTTAATTTTCTTAATACTAGTCTAGAAAATAGTTTGCAAAGAAATAAGAGGCATATTTATATTTATTAGTTTCTGACAGGTTTCGTCCGTAAACCTCGGACATCTTCAGAGTTTCGATTCTAACATTTGAATGAATTATATAATACAAGATTTAAAAAATTAAAATTACAAATTAGATTTAGATTTTAGCATATCATATATTTAATTTAAGTGACAATACGTTGAACTTTATGTTAATATCTGGTTTTAGATGTTTTATGTAATAAGCCTCAGCTATTTTCAGTTTTAGAGCTTCGCATGAGGAGTGTAAAATTTTGAATGACTGTGAGATATCAGGTATAGTTGTTTTGTTATGTTCAGTGAATAAATGTTCGTATATTTTACTAGGTTTAAAGCGGTGCTGGTATGCCCTATCTGTTAATCTATTAGTCGTGCAACCAATATACGTCGACGTACAATCAGACTCGGGACATGCGAATTGGTACACGACATGGTGATTAACTGAAAAGGTATCCTTAGTAGAGAAGCAGAAAGAAAGTTTTCTTGTTTTATGGTATAGTTTAACTGAATAATAATTATTATTATTATTATTATTATTATTATTATTATTATTATTATTATTATTATTATTATTATTATTATTATTATTATTATTATTATTATTATTATTATTATTATTATTATTATTATTATTATTATTATTATTATTATTATTATTATTATTATTATTATTATATTATTAATAATTATTATTAATTATTATTATTATTATTATTATTATTATTATATTTATTATATTATTTTATTACTTATTATTATTATTATTATTATATCAGGGCTGAATAACTAAGGAGTCAAAAGTATGCATGATGATAGTAAAACGTGTGTAAGAATAAATAGAGTTGAAAGTGATTGATTTAATATTAATATCGGAGTGAGGCAGGGATGCGTCATGTCTCCTTGGTTATTCAATTTGTATATGGATGGGGTTATGAAAGAATTAGAGGTGGAGTGGCAGGCGGAGGTGTTGGAACGATGGTGAATGGAAGAGAGGAGAGGGTGCCCTACCTATTATGTGCTGATGATGTGTTTTTGTGTGGCCTAATCTGAAGAGAGTTTGAGAGGATTGGTAGAGGGATTTGGCAGGGTGTGTCAAAGGGGGGAGGGGGGTTGAAAGTAAACGTATATAAGAGTAAGGTTATGGTTGTGAGTTAGGAGAAATCCTTGGTGTGAAGTTATGCTGGATGTTGAGCAACTGGAACAAGTGTTTGAGTTTAAATATTTAGGATATATGTTTTATGAAAAGGGAATGAATTATGCAGTGTAGTAGGAAAGTTGCGAATGGTAGAAAGGTGGTTGGTAATCCTTGTTGGATGTTAAGGGACTAAGTCTTGAATGCGCTAGGATCTTACATGAGTGTAGATTGTTACATGTGTTAATGTATGGTAGTGAAACTATGGTCTGTAATAAGCCGCAAGGACGTAAGGACGTAAAGCCGTTCCGCCGAGAGGTATGGGGAGGGGTTACTTCCGGTCTATTTGCTATACTGCTTTACTGCCTTACTGCTTTAGGGTCTATAAAACAAAACTTTAATAAAAACAAAAATTATTTTAACAAATAAAAATAAAAAATAAATAAAATGTTTAAAAATATATATTTTTAAATAAATAAACCTAAAAAATAAATAAAGTTTGAAAATAAATTAAGATAAGTAAAATTAAAATAAATAAAAAAGTTTTAAAACGAAATAAATTTAAAAATAAATAAAATTAAAAATAAATATAAATAATAATAAAAATTAAAAATAATTAAAAATTAAAATAAAAATGAAAAACACAAAACATTAATAAGAAATGAAACTTATATAAAAAAATAGCAAACAAAATATACATGTTTAAACTTAGCAAAAATATATTATATATTTCATAAAAATGAAATAATAATAATAAAAATAATAATAATAATAATAATAATAATAATAATAAATAATAATAATAATAATAATAATAATAATAATAATAATAATAATAATAATAATAATAATAATAATAATAAAAATAATAATAATAATAATAATAATAAAAAATAAAAATAATAATAATAAAAAATAAAAATAATAATAATAACAATTAAAAATAATAATAATAATAATAATAATAGTGAAATAATTAATAATAATAATAATAATAATAATAATAATAATAATAATAATAATAATAATAAAATAACTCAATATCAGCATTTATTTTAACGTATGATTTTGTTGCTTTTTCAAACCTCCTAAATGTATTTCTGACTACAGAAGAACTTTTCTTTAGTATTATCCTGGAATAAAATAAAACTATTGATTTAATAACAGTACCAAGCTTTCGTCCGTACACTTCGGATTTTTGAGGAAATAAGTTTTATTTTTTTTTATACCTCCTGTTTAAAATGTACCAAGTATATAAAATTTCTTTGAACTAATAACAAAAATAAATAAACAAAATTAATAATTTTAAAAATCCCGATAATCAAAAAGAATGCTGTTCGAAACTCAGAAAGATTTTTGATGGGCCTCGGGGAAACATATTGCTCTTAAGGAACATAAACTAATAAACATCAAATATAATGAAATATTCCAATTTTAAACATTTTTAAATACTTGTCTTCTGTAACTTTCTACTTTTAAAAGAGTATTTTGTTTATTTATTTCATTATTAGTTTAAAAATATTATTTTATCAATATTGTTAAAATATAAAAATAACTATTCCTTGAAAATGTCCGAAAAGTGTACGGACGAAAGCTTGGTACTGTATTTAAATCAATAGTTTTATTTTATTTCAGGATAATACTAAAGAAACATCG
>JABUQX010097112.1:25000-28524 GCA_015478945.1 Trachelipus rathkii
ATATTATAGTATAATAGTAGAATATATATATATATGTTGACATATAGTATATATATATATACTAATAATATTATCTGGCTAGATTAGAATTATAGTCATTTTAGTCATTATATATATATTATTATATATATATATATATAGTAATAATATATATATATAATTTTATGTCTAATTTTCGTTGTTAAATACTATTATAGATATATTTAAAGTATATATTTTTCTATCTATCTATCTAAATCTAAAGATTAAATATATATACTATATATAACATATACTACTACTATATATATAGATATATACATAATATATATAATATACTAATACTAAATCTATCTCGATAAGAGATAGCATACACGCAGTGTTAATATATTTATAAACATATATATATTCACTGGATAATAGAATCAGAGATAGATTCACAAAAATGCAGATAGATTGAAAGAAAAGATAGATAGAAGAAAGAATATATATAATGAGTGACATCTCGCATCCAAGAAATAGGATATAGTAGAATGTCCAGATAGGAATTAAACATGTCTAAATATTTGGTGGTGCGAATATATAATAGATATAAGTTCAGAATTATATATATAGGGTGGTCAAACTCGCAATATACTATTGGTCGGATATACAAGTGAATGCTAGGGAGATATATCATCATATATATACTGCGTGTATTGGCAGTTAGTTCCTACAATAAAACATGACACACCCCACACCAGTTATACTAAAATTTCTTCACCTGTTCGGGAGTACCGACCTGTTTGACCCCATGCCCGAGTGTGAGCGGGAAGAGCCCGATGATCTCCTTTGTGAGTGCGATAATATTCACATGGGAAGTTTGTCTAGCTCTCTTTTAGCTCATCGTGGTCGGTTAGTAACACGCCTGCTTACCTGCTAGGGTCCATTCGATTCCAAGAAATGCTTAGGGGTATTTTTATCAATATATATCTATATATGTATTATCTATATATATATTTACTATTATATAATATATATATATATATATATCCATATATATATCTATGTATAAATAATATATTATAAATTTTCTTATAACTATTATTACTGATTTACCGAATCCAATTTTAAGTCGGCGCAAAATAAAATAAATCGAATGTCTAGTCATTAGCATCATATATTTTACTAATTTTTTTTACTGAGTAAAACATTTTATGAGAGGAAAGACCCCTCCTGACTTCTTATGATTATACCATAAAAACATTGTGTCTTAAAGAATTAATGACTTTGTGTAAATGGGGAAAATATTTCTAAGAAATGAAGTCGGAACCGGAACCGGAACCGGAGCCGGAGCCGGAGCGGAGCGGAGCCGGAGCCAAACAATTTCAAAATGCTGGAGTCGGAGCTGGGCAGGAGTGTGAGCCCTTTCGTCTTCAGCTTTCGGATTCTAGCCTTCAAAATCTGGATAGGCCTTCCCGCTGGGATCACGGCAACCTTGTAAAATTCAACTCTTTTAAAAACTCAACTTCTTTACATCTCCCTCTCACAAACACCTCCCAACTTTCCTATTTCCTTCGACGGCTCTAACGTCTCACCTGTGAGCAACACAAACATTCTTGGTCTGAACATAAATAAATAAATTGTCTTGGAAACCTCATATCACAACAGTTGCTAAGGTGGCCTCAAAGAAGCTGGGAGTCTTGTTCAGGTTCCGGGAATTTTTTTCCTTTGAACAGCTAGTCCAATTATATAACGATCTTATTTGCCCTTGTTTGGAGTATTGTTCTCACGTCCGTGGGGCTCCAGTTAGACCTTTCCATTAGATAGTGTTGAGTGTAAAGCTAAGAGACTAATAAACTGTCCCTTTCTTTCAAACTCCCTTGACCCTCTGCCTCTGCGACGTGGCGTTGGCGCACTATCTCTTTTCTATAGGTACTACAACGGCAGATGGTCTGGGGAGTTGACCTCTCGCATTTCACCACCCGAGCGTCGCCCACACAGCAAAAAGGGTGCCTTGCCCTGGCATGAATTTTTCGAGAGTATTGAAACCCCAGACTTGTTTATTGTGTTGTCTCTTTCTTTTCAGCTACTTCTGTTTTGTGGAACTCCTTGACTTCTTCTGTTTTTCTAACTATATTTAATCTTCCTCTCTTTAAAGCCCCAGTTAGAGTTCACCAATGTATAGTTTTCTTTCAAATCGCTCAATATCGGCTGTTGATGATGGGGCGACTTCTTTTTTTCTGTCAATAGTGGTGTTCCTCAGGGTTCTGTCTTATCTCCTACTTTATATTAATGATCTCACCTGCACATCTAACTCTATCCACTCATATGCCGATGACTCGACCCTTCATTCTTCAACTCATTTATTTTCTCTCTTTTACTTCTAGAATTGCTCTCGTCTTAATCCTTTCGATTCTATTTTGCTAATTCTTGAATAGAATTTAAGATGGGTCGTCTCACCTTGTGAAATTCAATTCTTTAAAAGCCCAACTCTACAAATCTCTCTCTCTAAGACACTTCTAACTTTCCTATCCTTTCGGCACGGTTCTCTCGTTCTCTGTTGACAATATACAACATCTTGCCTAACATTAAACAAAAAAATGTCTGGAAACCTCACGTCACAATGGTTCCTAGGGCGGCCTCAAAGAAACTGGGAGTTCTGTTTAGACTAGGATGCGGATGTTTGAAATATATATATATATATATTAATATATAGTTATATTATCTATATAATATATATATATATATATATATATATATATATACTATATATATAACACTATATATATTTCGAGTTTTTTTTAAATTATTAATATAATTGTGTTACAGGGTACGGGATGGACCGCCAACTCAAAATGCAGCCCCCCAACCTTTTTCCAACTTTCCCTTAATGAAAGAGATTTGTACCAATGGATTATATACTTTTTGCCTAGTATGAAATTCAAATATAGGAAGGTTGGGCTTGAGAAACATCAATTTTTCTGCTGAGAGCCCAGCATTGCTAAATACTCTCGAACTTGGAACATAAGTTGCTGGACAGGCCAAGTATTTCCTTGCAAGTTTACTCAAGCGTGGGTAAACATTTTGCTTAACTTTCAACCAACTGATTGGATCATCATTTGAATCTAAACGTTTTTCTTGGTGATAGGTTTTTCAATCATTGTGCACTACATCTTTGGTAATGCGTGTTGTGTCTTTTCATCACTACTGGACTATAGAAATTCTTGCAAGTGAATCTGTTTATTGATTTACTTGTAGAAGGTGTTGGTTCTGAAAATTTCGTTTTTTTCATTTAAATGGGTGGCGAATTAATATGTTCTTATTGAAGTTTTTCAACTGGAACACAAAGTAACTGTTTAACTTGTTGTAAAAAAAATTTGCCTCTATAACGGGGATCTAAGGGTCTATCCATTTTTTCCGTACCGCTGATGGCCGCTCGATAATTTTTGAAAACATTTATATTTTGCATGCGTTAATTACCCCTGGAAAGTTCAAAACCACCATCGTTCTTTGTAGATTTCTCTGGTGTAAAGGGGTGGAGCCCAAATGTCTGCCAGGTGGAG
>JABUQX010097113.1:12500-27500 GCA_015478945.1 Trachelipus rathkii
AAACTTGTCACACTATTTGCTTATTTCCTTCCTCTTCCGACCTGAAGGACTGGATAGGCAGGAAATGTTATTTTAAAGAAACAATATATTTAAGTGCTCTTATTTGCATAACAAAGTTAAAACAAGTGTTAAAAAAAACTTTATAAATGTCTTAGCTAGTTCATTTGAATTAGAGAGAAAGTGAAATTATTATTATTATTATTATTATTATTATTATTTATTATTATTATTATTATTATTATTATTATTATTATTATTATTATTATTATTATTATTATTATTATTATTATTATTATTATTATTATTATTTAAAAAAAAAACAATTTTGTTGAAAAATTGAGCTTTGAGTTTCACATAACCTAACATAGGTTATTGGCATAGGTCATAGGTTAAAAGGGTTTAAACCAAACAAATATTTCATAAAAGCTTTATAAACTTTTTAATAAAACCCTCGATCTAAGTTTCCAACTCTTAACACTAAAATTGTGCATTTCCTCTCCATGATTTTTCGTCATATTACGTACGCTCTTTGGTAGACCTAAATCGGTTTAGCACCACCTAGAGAGATTATGTAACTATAAACTAGCTTGGAATGAGTACATTTACAATTGTATGGTATGGTATTGCAGTTGGACCAACTACTCTATATATTCCCAAGAATCAGAGTTCCCAAGAATTAAGGAGTCCCGAAGAGCCCGAAAACTCTCAAGACTTAAGGAGTTCCAAAGAACTAAAATGCTTTCAAGACTAAAAAAGTTCATAAAAATAAAGTTTTCAAAAATTCAATCAACTCCCAAAATTCAAAGACCATGTTTAACATTCATGGCGACAAATTTGGCTTTGCTCAGGAAAGAACAAAGATTGTTTAATCTAATTATTTCTTCTTTCAATGATAAAAAAAAATAAAATAAATTATTTAAGTAATTTGAAATAAACCCAAAATTTTAGGTAAAATTCTAATATCTAACCCTTTAATATCCTCCCTCTTGAAAAGATTCAATAATCCTTAATACCAAAAGTTAAAGAAATCGATATTTTATATAGTTGTTGATCAGACGTCATAGGAGTATCGAGTGTCGAGCGTCGGGTGTTGAGTGTAGAGTGTAGTGTTTATAGTGTAGTTGGAGTTGGCGAATCAGAATCTGGATACTGATCTAGATCTTGAGTTGGGGCACTACATATCTTTGTTTGGGCCATCTTGAACATGGAGATCATAGCAAGACCTCTCAGACTGGGATATTGGTCAAGCTCTAAATTCAAGATGGAATTTAGGGCAGTTTTTTGACTGCCTGGAGGAATGACACACGAACATATGAACTTAGTCGATGAATTTGCCTTCAGAAGAAAAATAAATAAATAAAAACTTCTAGCAATTAGTTTTCCTTGAAACTTAAAAAAAATTATTTTTTTTTTTTTACATTTTTTAAAGATATAATGTTAAATCCTTAACTTCTCTCTCTCTCTCTCTCACACACACGCGCATATCACACACACACACACACACACACACACACACACACACACACACACACACACACACACACACACACACACACACACATACGCTCATGTTCTTTTGTTTAAATAGTTTCAACAGCAATAAAACGAAAAAATTGTTATTAAAATACAGTAAAATTCAAATATCAAATCCGTTAGTTTCCCTTATTTTAAAATCTCAACGATAACGGCAAACTTTTTTGTCCAGTTTCATTAAATTTCAAATATATTCCCTTAAACAACGTTAAATACGGTAATCGACACCATTAAAAATTGAAATGGATAGGAACTCATTTCCAACATGTCACCAACTCAGCATTTTAAGACCCAAAGACCTCCATTCCTGCGGTTTCCACCCTCTTACATCAATGGCGTCACTCTCGTGTAGTAAATAAGGGCAAACAATTAAAGAGAATAATTATGTGAATAGGCATTGATATATTGCTTTTCATTCTTGTTTCAAATGACAAAACTTTTGACCATAGAATTGGCCATACAAAATTTTTCATGGTTTTTCTTCTTTATAATTATTCTTTTCATAAAAAAAAAAAAAAAAAAAAGTTTCTCTCTCCAGGTTTTCGATACCATTTTGGTTGGAACGTTTTCTTTCTCTACAATTCTTTGGAAAGGAATAACTCTTTAATAGCTCAAGATTACGAGCCTTTTACAGTTTACCTATGAATGGACAATGAGATTGAATTAGTGGGAAAAATTCCTGGAAATTCTTCCTTCTCTCTCTCTCTCTCCTCTCTCTCTCTCTCTCTCTCTCTCTCTCTCTTCTCTTTTCTCTCTCTCTCTCTTCTCTCTCTCTCTATATATATATATACTATACTATATCTAATATATTATATATATTATATATAATATATAATATATATAAATCTTATAATATATATATTAATATATATATTATATAATATATAATACTACTGATATATATATATATATATTATATACTATATTATATACTATATATATTATATAAATATTATATATATAATATATATTATATTATATATATATATATATATATATAATATATATATATATATATATATAACTATACAAACCGTTTATGTGTTCGTTATATAATGTATGATGTACGTTATATAATATATATAATATATATATATATATATATACTAATATATATATATCATATAATATATTATATATATATATATATAGTATATATAGTATAGATAATATATATATAAATAAGACAATCTAGTAAAATAATTTTTTATATTTATGTGTAAATGTATTCAAGTATTACAACTTTTTTTTTTTAATATCGATTGCATTCATTCGAACACATTCTGCAATTAAAAAGACATGATAACTCTCTTAGATGGAAATATTATAAATCAAGTATCTTTTCTAGAATTGACCTTGGCATATCTGTTTTGATTGGACTTAAACATGTCCTGATAAGTTACAATTGTTTATATATGTTAATATGTTGTGCATAAATTATAGAACGTTTTTTTTTAATATCGGATGGCAGCATTCGAACACATTACGGAAAGCAAAAAGCCTTAAAAATAAAAATGTATTGTAGAAGTGTCAAATTTAGAAAACAAATACGAAAACGTCATTAGCACTGCGTTTGTTGTGTTTGCGTTTCTCTCTCTCTCTCTCTCTCTCTCTCGCTCCTCTCTCTCTCGCTCTCTATATATCATAATTATATATATATAATATATATATATATATATATATATATATATATTATATATATATATATATAAATAGTATATATATATATATATAAATAAGATACTATCTCTTATAATTATATATTATAGATCTCCATACTAAACTTGATCACTTAAATTTTAATGTATATATATATTCACGTCAGGTAATCTATATCATCTGTGCACATTAGCTATTCATTTCACGTATGATTATTTCCCGCCCCACAAAAAAAAATAAAACACCAGCTCTCCCCCCGATAAAATTCGCGAATAAAAAACTGACTTAGTGTTCTCTGACTCTCATATACAGTAAAAGAAGGGACATTACGATGACAATCTAGCAACTTCTGTAAAAATTTGAACCTTAAATTTTAATGAGACAAAATAACTTCCAAGTGGCTTATGAAATAATAGAAGCCAAACTGGCCACATTATAAAAAGTACTATAGAATTTTGACACTCATTCTTTTTATTTTCCGATATTTTCTTAAGTTGTCATATTTGTCATTTTTAAGAACTTATAAAATTGCCATATTTTAGGGCCGCAAAAGTAGAGCCCAAATTTTACTTATACAACTCAATTTTTACACCCCAAGTCTCAAAAAATCATAGACTACGAAGTCTTTGGTAAATACGGACTCTGCCCTTTCGCTATTTCTTTAATCTTTTCGCGCATTACTAATTTGATTAGTGTACTAAATTGTTAAAAAAAAATTTCAAGATCACCTTATTCAATCACATCTTGACTCAAAGAATTTTCCCACTTATTTCTCACCAAAGCATCCTGCAACTGGCCTGCATTTTTTTAACTTTGGCCAAGGCTGCAGCCCAACCCAATAGCCCAAAAGACGAGCCGCCACCTGTACTATTAGCTATATTATATATATACAAGTAGGATCAACTATAACACTTATTCTATATTAATTATACTAATAACTACTATAATATATACTTACTTACATCTTACATACTAATATAATATACTAATATATATACTATATAATATACTATATATACATATACTATACACAGTATATATATATATTACATAATAAATATATATAATACTATATATATATATATAGTTGATGCAAAAAAAATTTTTTTTTTTGCAAGTATTTTCTCTTATAATTTTTTTCGTTTTCTTGATTTTTATTCAATTTATTTTGTATTTGTTCCAACTATTGAGCCAGATTTAGAATGGTTGGGCCAGATCTGTGTTTTGGTGTATGATTCTTTATGATACGTATGAAAATATTTTTTTTAGTTCTAAATGATAATTTTCCAAAAAATTGGAAATAAGGATAATTTATTTTCCAGCTGAACCGATATTAAATTTTATTTCAGATTTGGGTAATAGTAGCGCAGAAGTGCTTCAACCCCGAATTTTTTTTTATAAAAATCACAGGATATACACTAAAAAAAATAATGATGAAGAATAGTGAAAACGAAAATGGGTGCTCTCTTTAGGAAAAAAATTTACAGCCTCTCAAAGTTGTTAAAACTCCCATAGACTTTTCATTTTTGATCTTTCCAGGTTAGTTCTCATTTCAGGCCCTTTAGTTCATGTTATGATATGTTTTGTTAGGTATACACAGATAAAATCTATGTATACTTAACAAATCTTATCACAACCTGAACTAGGATGACCATAAAACGAACACGAGGCTCATTAATTTTTTTTTTTTTTATAAGAAAGCCTTTGGGAAAATTTTAAACTTTGAGTGGCTGTGACCTTTTTTCCTAAAGACTTAAATCATTTTCGCTTTTTTTATTCTTCATTATTATTTTTATATAAGAAAATCTATGGGAGTTTTAACAACTTTGAGAGGCTGTAACTTTTTTTTCCTAAAGAGAGAGCACCCACTTTCGTTTTCACTATTCTTCATTATTATTTTTCGCTTTTTTTATTCTTCATTATTATTTTTATATAAGAAAATCTATGGGAGTTTTAACAACTTGAGAGCTGTAACTTTTTTGCCTAAGGAGAGCGACGATTTTCGTTGTTATCACTTGTTCTTCATTATTATTTTTTTTTTTTTTAGAGTATATCCTGGGATTTTTATAAAAATCGTGGGTGAAGCCCTTCTGCGCTACTATTACCCAGATTTGGAAATGATTTGGCGAGTTCTTTCTCATGCTGTTTTTTTTTTCATCAAATTCCCACCAGAAATAAAGTAATAAAGAAATTATATATATATATAAAAAGGATTTTCTGGGTATTTAAAAAAAAAAAATTCGTTCGCACCTCTCCCTCTTTATATATATATATATATATATATATATATATATAATATATATATATATTATATTATATATTATATAAACATTTATATATATATATATAATACTATATCAAAAATACTAGTACCTAAAAATATATATATCACTACTATATTACACTATACAGTATATATATATACTATTACTTATACGCCGACCACTCATCTAACTATATATAGTATATATATATATATATATATATATTAACCTTTTCTACATATATGCAAAATACTCTTAATTCCACAAACCACTTTTTCTCATTAGAACGATATATAAATTATAGTATTTATGCTATATAATAAAGGATCATTTACGCAAATTTTAAACGTCGATTAATTATGGGTATGATCGATATTAATAGTTTCAATCGATATTAAGATCTCGATTATAAGGCGATGCCAATATTTGAAAAGAATTTTTTTATTTTATTATTTATGTGCTTTACACCGTTTTGATGGGCAGATGGAAAGGAAGAAGTAGTCTAATTATCATCGTTCTATAAGTTATAATAAACCTTCATATATATCGGGTAAAATTCTAATTTTTAGCCTATTTGTAACTTTGTATCTTAGTTTTTTTTAGCCTATTAAGTATGCCTCATATATATCAGGTGATAATTGTAGTTTTTAAAAGTATTTGTAAGGCTGTATCTTAGTCCGTAGCCTAATAGTAGGCTAAAACCTTAGTTTTTAGCCAAATGGTACGTTAAAATCTTAGTTTTTAGCTTATTTATGGCTAGAAATTTAAACATTTACAGATTTTATGTTTGAAAGTTAGTTTTTTTTAGCTACCTCTGATCGGAGATGATAACATATTTCTGTGATTTATAGTTTACAACTTATTAGAATGGGTTCGTACTTTTTATTTGACTTTCTTTAATGTAACTTATAATATCCTTTAATTGCTGAAGTAATCATATATATATATATATATATATATATATCCTTATTATATATATAATATATTATATAATATATACTATATATATAATATATATATCTATATATTTATATATATATATTAATTACTATATATATATATACTATATCTACTATAGTATATTATAACGTGAGCTAACATATATATATATATATGGAAAAGTTATTTAGGTGTAGCTTCGTTAGGTAAAGCGAGACCATTAATTTATATAAGGAATCTTGAAGATAAAAAGAATAGAAATAATTTTAGGCCGCTTAACCTGAACTAGGATGGCATTAAAAAGAGTATGAGACCCACTAATTTTTTTAAGAAAGCCTATGGTAAAATTTTAAATTTGTGAGAGCCTGTTAACTATTTTCCTAAAGAGACTGCCATTTTTCGTTTTCACTATTCTTTATTATTATTTTTCTTCGAATTTTTATTTTGATTTTAATTTTTTGTTTTTTTTTAATATCTCCATGGGATTTTTTAACAACTTTGAGAGCTGTAACTTTTTTTCTCCGAAACGAGAGTGACGATTTTTCGTTTTCACTATTCTTCCATTTATTATTTTTTTAGAGTACATCCTATGATTTTCATAAAAATTCGCGCTATCGGTGACACTCCTCTGCAACTACTATTAATATATATATATATACTAGGTAATATATAGTATAACTATATAATATAGTAATTACTCAGATATAATATAATAAACTCTACTAACCTATAATATATACTATATATATATATTATATATTTATAATATATACTATATATACACTACTTATTATATATATATAGAATAGTATATATATATATAAATTATATATGATGCGTTCAGAGTGTTCTAAGTCGACTATACTGATAATCTTTAGAAACGGGGCAGCCAGCCTACAGTAAACAAATTGCATTATCTAGAATCAGCGGAAAATTAAGGAGCGGTCCGAGGCGGTTTTTAATTCTTTATGTTTTATTTTATTTGTGTGTTTCTTATTTTTACTCGTCGGAAATATAACAACGAGCCATTAATTTTCTCAAAAGCACGCATTGACGACTAATGATCTGCTAGCAGTCTTGCTAAATTAATAGCCAGGCAATGCTCAGCCTTGACGGACTGAAAAACGACAATAAATGTGAAGCAAACATATACTTCCACTCACCTCATATCGGTAGCTATACTTTTTCTTTAGCCATATATTATGAGTTGTAGTATTTCATTATTATTTTGATTTTTTTAGTATTCAAAAATATGTTGGAAAAAAAATATTCAATAAAGAAATCGATATATAGAGTTTTTAGAAAGAGATTAAAAATCAATTTAGAAGAGAATTTAAATTTGGAAACGTATCTGTTAAGAGGTAAAATTTTTTTTTTTTTTTTTAAATTAAAAGTCGCAATAGGCACTATAGTGCTAAATGGTAATAAGTTTGTGTTTTTTTTCTTATTAACTAAAGGCACTTGCTATAATACGCAATAGGCTAACGCAAGACGGGCATGTCAGTCGGTCTCTCGGCGCTACCCGGTGGACGAACGGAGGTGACTTCGTCCCCCCCCTCTGTCCCCGTCGGCTCGAGCCCCCTAATTAGGAAAAAAAAATCTTAAAAATTTTCGATTGCATTGAATAAAACGCAAAGAAAAAAATAAAAAAAAAACAAAACAAAAAAAATTAAAAACCCCTCCTTAGAATTTTTCGCTGATCCAAATATGTAATTGTTTTACTATAGTTGCTGCCGTTCTCGAGTTACATGATTTCAGCTTTAGACACTCTTAACCTATATTAATATAATAATAATATAATATATTGGCTAGCTTAACTATATAATATATTAGTACCGTAGTCTACAATTCTATATTATTAGTATATATTATAATATATATATCGATTATACATATATATATAATATATTAATATATAATATATATATATATATATATATATCGCCACTAATATATATATAACCGTTTTCTTTAAGAACTATAAAGAATATCCCTCGGGTTAAAACGCTAAGATGCCCACAGAGTCCGGGGTCTCTCGGCCTCCCGGTTTGACAACGGGGGGGGACTTCGTCCCATCCTCTGATCCCCCGTCGTAATTCATTATCGAACAATAGCAGATATTATATCGGATAATTTCGACTGTATCGATATTATCGAGATATCTATAGTAATCCGAATTTTACGGCTCCTCCTTAGAACAGTCCTATTTACCTATAATAATTATAGAGGCGTGTACTGTCGAAATTTTTAAAATCCACCTCGCCATTCTGACGATTCACCTAACTTTACTTTGCACATACCGCGCTCTATATATATATATATATACATAATAGTTTTATATTAAATACTTAAATAAAATATATATAAGTATATATATATATAATATATATACTCGCTACTATCTATATATATATATATATAATATATATATATAATATATATATATGTGTTAGGGTGGTTTGGCTTTTTAAACCAACTAAAAACCGTTGGGTTTTTTATTATTTTTTGGAGCTCTATATTACTTTTTCTAAGATAAAAAGTAGTAAAAATTACTCCTAAATGACAAGCCATATAGCTAACTTAACATCCTGCCTAATTACATATTGTACCGTGTAGAGCTACAATTAATTAATGGGAGCGAAAAACATTAATAACACTTTTTAAAAAAATAATCAACCATCCAAAAATACGATAACAAAAATTAAAAACTAATAACTATTTAATCATTTTCCTGATATTTCGACTGTAGAAAATGATGATAGTTAAGTTACATAAATCATTTTTATGAAAATTTTATTTCCAAAATTACATTCAAATACCTTGTATTGCATTAACTTTTGTATTATATTACAACTAACCGTACAAATTGTATCTTTATATTTTTTTTTCTTCAATTTTCAAATTAACTGCACCCGACTATCTTACGGTTAGAATTGTCGTTGATAGTATGGCAGAATTTTTTGCCCATATATATATATAGATATATATAAATATATGATATATATTATAAATATATAGTATATATATATACTATATAATATAAACTTATAATAATTATATACCTGATATATAGTACCTTATATATATATATATAATTATATATATCATTATATATACATAATATATACTAATATATATATGTATATATATATATATATATATATATATATAATATATATATATAATATATAATACTCTTTCTCACTCTGACCACTGGCCTTCAGGGTTCCGCAATACCGCATCCCGGCCCCACAAGGCAAGAATATCTCTCACTCGACACGTCCACGCCTCGATTTTACAACAGATTCATCCCAGGACTGAAGTATATTAGTTCCAGATTAGTCTCTAGAAGCTACCATAATAGGTGCTATTCTATAGCAACCATTGACATGATGAAGTAGAAAATTGCGGATAGTGCATATTGTATTAAATTCAGGAGGCCTGCGTTACAATTTTAACAAGATATTTTGTAGCTGGATGACGTTTGGAACATTGAGGCGTTATATAATCTATGTAGGTTGTGATAAGTTGTAATATTGTAAGTTTAGGATTTGGATATGTTCACCGAGCACATCATCAGATTTTCGCCCAGAAGATCGAAGTGTACTAGCATGAGTTTTGGAATGGAGCGTTAAATGTGAAAAGTTTTAATTTTCAAACACACATGTCGATTTAGTATAGTGAGCTTCTAAATTCTAGTAATTGATCGTATTGAACTAATTTAAATTATAATCGTTCAGACGAAACCGTTTTTATGTATACCAAATTATTTTATATTTTATGAACAAGTTCAAAATTGTGACTATAGGTCTTGTAGTTAAATTTTAATTATTGTGTTTGTATATTGGAAAAAAATATCCCTATTAAGCCCTTAATGTACCTGTATGTATTCGTCGTCTTAGTCGTCTATGAAGAGTTTACAGGCTTATTTTGACCTCTGTTGGTCAGAATTTGTGTGTTATGGTAACGTATAGAGGTCATGGTTGTTAAGAAGAGTTTTGTCTGAAGTCGGTATGTGTCAGTTGGTATGGTGGACGAAGGTATGTGATGCGTATGAACGTGTGTGCGACAGAATGCTTTGTTTCGTTTGGGAGAGCAAAATTGGTTGGGCTGAAAAAAAGTTCTGAAATCATTTCCCAGTTCACTGCAGTAGCTGTGCAAAGGACGCTTTTTGAAAATCTGCGAAATCTTACAATCTTTTAATTTGAACGAAAAATTTATTAAATTAGAATAACAACTGATTTTGGCAAAGAGAATGCGTTTGCCTCATGTGCGAGCTCCAAAAAAATATTTTTTATACTTCATTAAATGTGTAATTAAATGCATTTTTCTATTTAAAAATAAAATTAATGTAATATAGCTTTATATGCTGCTACTAGGGCCTTAAACCTCTTAGTGATTTCCATATGAACTCATTGGCGTGAGTTATTGGCTACGTGATGTGTATTGTTTTTTTTTTTTTTTTTTTTTTAACTTTGATTATTTTGGTTCATTTTTCATAAGAATGATTCAATTACACACATTCAACCAATGCGTATACTAAATTGTAAATTTTGAGATACGAATATGAGTTTTACCACTTCGATTGTGTAAACCATGCGTCTCATACGGCAAAGGTATCGTCATTATATAAGTTATATGCTTATATATGTTTTATGGTATATATATAGTCTATAGTAGTAGTAGTACATATAGGTGATTGCCAAGAGCGTTGAGAGGCGTAGTTTAGAGTGTCAATTATATATATGTATTGGCTTATTAGTACTAATATATGGTGGTGTGAGTAGGTATGTATTGTTTGCTTCGTTATTATAGTCTGTAGATATGCCGTAGTAAGTATAATGGTATTTAATATCATTATATAAATGTTCAACTTATTATCCTTACTTGTATATATAACTGCATGAAATTATATATGTTCTCTATGTGTTTTGTAAATGTGAGTCAACTATTAAGTTGTTCAAGTTTTATATTCGTATATAGCTGTACCGATTGGTAAGTTTTGTTTAGTAGAGGTAGTATTATATATACTAGTTATTATATATATATATATATTATATATATTATTATATATAATTATATAATGATTAGTATACAAGTTTAGTTATTATAAAGGTAGAATTTGAGGCTTTATAATGATTATATATATATATACCTATAAGGTGCCAAAGTTAAGTATAGTATGCTCATAGTTAGTAATGTAAATTATAATATTGATAACTTGATATGATTTTTAGGTATGAAAGTGGACATATCTATAGTTTGTAGTCTCATGTAATTATAGCCAATGTTATTAGTCATTAATTTATGATGTTATAATGTAGTGTATATTATAATATATTATATAATATTATATATATAATATAGTATATATATATTATATATTAACGTATGAGCATTCAGGTTATATTGGTAGTGTTTATGAATTTCATGATGTTGACTATGTGGCTCTAATATATTTTATATGAGCGTATATGTCGTTACTGCGTTATAAAGTGATTATTATATTAGTTTATAATGCTTAGGTTATTATATCATGTGAGTATTATATGTATGAGGTTATATAATATATGTTATTAGGAGATCTTATATTTATGTATAAATATATATAAATAAGAATAGTATTATATATATAGATATATACGGTAATATAGCTATATATTGAATTAGATAAGGTATGAATATCAATAAGATAGGATAAATATATTATATATATTTTATTATTATAGATGTTTATTATTATTATTTAGTTTAGTTTATAGTTTAGTTTATAGTTTATAGTTAAATTTGTGCTGTTAGATATGCTCTCACTGTTTTATATAAATATGTATAAAGCACATACTCCTTTAATAATTGAGTTTATAGTTAGTGAGGTACATTATTTAGATATATTTTATAGTATACTAATAGGTGTAGTGAAGGCGTATTGCTGGATTAATTATGTGATACTGTATCAGAAAGGCCTTATTTGAGATGATTCGTGTTGATGGAGCAAGAAGGAATAGGTATTAATTGGGAGTTGCGTGTTTTTAGTAATAGGAGGAATTATGTTATTTTGTAGATGTGGTTTGTATATAAGTATGGACAGACCAAGTGTAGAGATATGGTAAAGAGTCGGCATTTGTGATAGATGGAAATTACTAGTGAAATGAATCAAGAGTGTGTGATGGCGAAGATGCGGATTGATTGTGATTGGATTATTGGTTTGTGGTGTAATATATCGTTGTATGGGAGGGTTTAGTTCAAGGGATATGGTGAGTATTAGGATTCAGTAATAGCTACCCTTATTATAAGGGTATTTGGGTTCAGTATGTAAGAGAAAAAGTATTTTGGTGCAATCATGATATAAGATAATTTATAGATGGCAATATTATAGTGCAGTGTGTATTTTAGGAGTAGGCAGTAGATATGTGGCTTTTGTGATAGGCGCGAAAGAGTGCGATGTCAGAGGTGGTGAGCTGATTGGTGAAGAACAAGGTGTAAAGTGGTAGAGTATTTGTGAATCAAATTTTTACATTGTAGGAGTGGTTGAGGAGTGGTGTGGAATCAAATCTGTTATATTGAAACAAATGAATTGAGAAAATGAAGGAGAAGAAGAATAAATTATATTTAGGTATTTTATATGGAGTTAATAATCTATATATATATATGATATCATAGAGTTAATAGGGAAGCCTTGTGGCAGGTATTAGCAGGTATTAGTAATATATATGGTGTTGGTGGTAGAGGCTTCTAGAATGAATCAAATACAGTAGTTATATGACGATATGATGAAGCGTGTATGTATAAAAGAATTAAATAATATAGTGTCAAATGGTGAATTATAGTATATATATTATATATTTAGAGATTTATAGCGGCGTGAGAGTTGAGAGGACAGAGTATGTTGATTGAGTCTCCTTGCTAGTTATTTAATATGTATATTATAGGATGGGGTTATGAAAAAGAATTCGATAGTTAGGGATGGCAGAGAGATATATGTTGTATGAGAATGATGTAGAGATTGAGAGTTATGAGTGGAGGGTACTATATATAGCCCATACACTATCTATATGCGGGCATGATTAGGTAGTGATTGTGGCGAATGCTGAAGAGAGTTGAGAGGATATTGGTAGAGAGATTTGGCAGGGTATGTAAAAGGAGGGTTTGAAAAGTAAAACGCTATGAATATTGAAGTAAGGTTTATTGGATTAGTGATGAGTAGAGGACAGTCCACAGTGTAGATAATGTATGGTATAACGGGATGAAGATATAAGGAGCAGCTGGAGCTCTCTCGGGAGTTTAAAATTTAGGGTATTGTGTTTCGTACTCGTGGGGAACGGATCAATCTAAGGCCAGAAAAACACGTGTAGAGTTCACTTGTAGTATACTCGCGGCAAGCGAAGGTTGCTGAGGTAATAGACCATTTTTAAAAATCGTTGGTGAATGTAATAGGGAACAATAGAGTCGGTGAGATAGCACCGGAAATAGATCCTAACTATTTAAAGATTTGAAAGTATCTGTTGTTGTACCTGTGTTACATATTGTTGCATTGGTATGCTCTAGAATTATCTATGTTCTCGTCAGAGTAAGAAAATCACAGATCGTACAAAAGAGTTAACACTCATGATTCGAGAAAATAGAGACAAAACTTATTATAGGGCATGCTATGGTTAGTATGATATAATTATAAATGTAAGAAGCGGCATTAGAGACTCATAGACGTATGGATTGCGCGAAGAAAGGGTAAATGAGAGAAATAAATATATAACTTAATTCCCTAACTAAAGATGCGCTATGCGTGATATCGATAAATATGGAGTCATTGAAATCAACTGAGAATAAAGAGAAAAATGTAAACTCTATACAAAAATTGAATATGGAGCGTAGAGGTCGGAGTTTGTGTATCTATCTGGCAAAAATATATATAGTGTGAAGCGACGTGATGCTGTTGTGAGATTCAACTCGTATCACACACAGGGAAGCACGAAGGCGAGTTTGCAGGATTGTCATTCAGGTGATTATCTGTATATGTACTGAAGGAGAGAAATGTGAGATTCTGGACTTATGAGGCGGAGACCACAGATGTTTAGACATATTTGATTACTAAGCATGTAGAAATGGGCGGGGATTTTCATGGTAGCAGAGCTGGTGCATATGGTTGTGGCCCACCTGGGCCAAGGTGAATTATAACTACTTACATTGGAGTACTGCGACACGTATTAAGCAATAATGTGTAAGAGGTCCGTCACACGCACACGCACGATTGGTCCATACTCGTTTAGAGTGAGCTGTCTGTCTGTTGATATCGTACGCTGACTCAACAATTAAAATGATTTAAGTCTCAATGTAGCGGAGAAAGAAAGCTCAAGATAACAAATCGAGTTATCTCTGTGTCCAGACAATATGTTCAAGTACTCTCCTTATAACTATGCTCTTCATTTTCCACTAATGACTTAGTGTAGCTGCTTCCTTACTCCCAATCTTGGTGGAAAATTTATATGATAAGATAGAAGTGAATTTATTTAATTGGAAACACAATCATCACATAAATTATATATTTAAGTAATTATATAATTTCTAATCTTAAATGAGTTCATAAACACAAAAGGTATATATATATATA
>JABUQX010097114.1:0-5000 GCA_015478945.1 Trachelipus rathkii
GCGATATCTGATACCGTGATGCGATTGGAGAGTCGAAAAGGAGGATATATATATTATATATATTATATATATTGTATATTTATAATATATTATATATATACTATATATAGGGATAAGAGATGAGCTTATAGGTATATATATATAGTATTATATTATATATATATATATATAAATAGTATATATATATATATATATATATATATAATATATGAATTATTGAATTAACTGGTCAGCATACCAATGAGTGAATAAGGGGGGTGTAGGAATAACCCAAAGCTGAAGTATCATATATAGTAGTATATAGTAGTAGTAGTAGTAGGTGAGATGATATTATATATATATGATATATATAATATATATATATTATATATATATATATAATTGTATAGTATATATTATATATATTTAAGTGAATGATAGTAGAATATAAGTATTATATATGATATATATAGTATATATATAGTATTATACTTAATAGATATATCTAATACGTTCAGAAATCTAAAGAGGATTTTATATTCAGATAAAATAATTATCTATTTCCTATTTTCACCTAGGAGATGTATGTGTATGTCGTTGCCTACTCTGCCTCCCCCCAAAAGGATGCTGACCATATAAATATATATAATCACAACTATATATATCTTATATAGTATATATATTCATATATTATATATATATATATATATATATATACTAATATATAATATATATAATTATATATATTATCTATATATAATATATATAATATATATAATATATATAATATATATATATTTATACTATATATAATTTATATATTATATATTATATATATATATAATATAAATAATTATATATATATATATACTAATATAATCATATATATAAATTTATATATAGTATTTATTATTATAATATTTATATATATATAATATAATATATACATATATATTATAATTATATATATATATATATATATATACTATTATATATATAATATTATATATATATAAATATATATATATATATATATATATATATATATATATATATATATATATATATATTATGTATATATATATATATATATAATGTATATATATATATATTATACTATAATATATATATTATATATATATAATATATATATATATATATATATATATATATGACTATAATATATATATAATATATATATATATATACTATATATATTCCATATATAATATATAATATATTATATATAGTATAATTATATAATATATATATATTTATATATATATTCAAATTAAAAGGTTTTTACTATTCAGAAAATCTTTTACATATATTTCCTATTCTCTCCCTTTTTATAATTCGCAAGAATTATATATATATATATAGATATATTATATATATATATATATATATTATCCATATATATATACTAATATAGTAAGTTAGTATATAATGATATCATATAGTATAATATATATATATATATATATATAACTATATTTAATATATATACTATATATATATATATATGTAGTATACTATATATATAATATACGTATATATATACTTAAGTATATATATATATATTATATATATATATTTAAAATATATAATAATATATATATATAGGTATATAGTTATATTATATATGTATATGTATAATATATATATATAATATATATATATATATATATATATATATAATACTATATATATATATATATATATATAGTATATTATATATATATATATAGTACGTATATATTATATATATATAAATATATATAGTATAGTATATAATATACATAATATAAAAAATGGGGTGGATATAAATATTTCACTTGTTGAAAAGTTCAATTTTTCAGTTATTTTGTTTTCATCTTTTTGAACTTGATCATAATTATGTAAATCTTATCTATTATTATCTACCATTCTTCCCATGTAGGACTTTCGCCCTGACAGTTGCGACCAGCATTTTCTTCTTCTGGCCCAGAAACTCTATTACAATAGAAACCTAGAAAAAAAAATTAACGACGCAATTCGTTTCGCGGGAGATGGCTAGGTCTTTGAGTTATAATAGCATTTAGGTAGGGTTTCACTCTTTTCAGTGGGAATAGCATCTTCTACCATTTGTCTTCAAAACTCGTTCTCCCATAGCTCTTCAGAAGATCGTGCCTCTAGGCCATAAGATTTCATTTTTTTAGTTGTAGGTTTTAACAAATTTTAATATTGCCTATCCGAGTGTAGCAAAGTTGATATAGGTTTTAAGGGTTTTTATTTTTTCATTGGTACTAATTAGTATATTTTAATTAACTTGAGTACTTAAATTCTGCTCAGTTAGGATTTAGTCTGTGTTCAATTTTATCGCTAGGTATTACTCACTATTGTTTCTAGTCTGTATTTTGTCTATTGTCTTATCGTGTCTGTGTGTGTGTGTGTGTGTGTGTGTGTGTGTGTGTGTGTGTGTGTGTGTGTGTGTGTGTGTGTGTGTCGAGTGTGTGTGCGAAAGATGGCAGTTTGCGTAGGGCGCGAGCTTCCATGTAACTTTACCAACAAACGTCGATTAAACTCTCAACCTTTGGCCGTGAATATCACCTCTCCTAAACCTACCGCTAACTTTGCTCTTGTCCTGAGACCAGATGACATAAGAGTCTCCCTCTACGCACTCGGTTAAAATGTATCCAACTATAACATGTTAATTTTTTCAATCATTTCTCGTCGAAGGTAGAGTGTTTGCCTATGTAAACATAATACTCCGTAACACGTCCTCGTGAATCTCCGAATCTCGCTAACTTTGATGTCTCTTTGGCTCACAAATCTTTTTTTGTGCTTTTGCTAGCTGTTCTCCTAACAGAAAATTTTCACTCTTTCCCTTGAATTCTTACTACTTCTCACGAGACTTGTTAATCTTCTCATCCAAATACTTGGGTTCTCAATTCAGGGATTTTCAATGTACACAACACTGATGGTTGGGTCCTCTCTACTGATTTAGGTGGGGAGGAGGCCGAATCATCCAGCAATCTCAACGATCTGGAACAGTTCATTAGGAAATCTATGCATATTGGATCGATGCAACCAATTCTCAAACACTCTTAACCTATGCTTCACCACTAGTCCTCCTCCTATAAATACACGACCCTCGCTACTAATTGGTAAATCCTGACCTAAAACTTAATATCTCTTAATTTTAATACTTTCCTTCCAACATCCATCCTGCCCTATGCGTTTTTTTCTGGCACTTTGGTCGGGCTGATTTGGGGGGCCTTGCGTCGCTTCTACGCTAAGTATAATTGGGAATGACTGCTTAGACTCTGATGACGCTTCGGCTTCTGCCACTCAAGCGATGGGAGCTTGTAATCGTGGATGGGATGAGAAGGTTTATTTTTGCTTGCAATTCAGGTTTAAGTCAATGTGTATTGCAGGGTTCGAATCATGATTGTTCTCGGCCATTTTCAGGCCAGAGACAGCGGGTATCGGGAGTGAAAATCTCTCGTTCTCCTATCACTCCGCTAATTTTTTTACTCAGTCTAGAGAATCGTTGCGAGGGACTACTATAGACGTAGCAAGTGGGCATTCATCAACGAAGTACGCTAACCTCCTTCGGTTCCCTACTGACAAATCTTTCTGGCCTTTTGCCAAAACATCTCTAACACTTTTGTTAATCATAATCTTTTTCTCCTGCTTATTCTATCTGAGGCTATGTTGCTAACTCTCACAAGCTAAGAAAGCAATCTCTTCGGCCTTTCGCTATTTTCCTCTAACTCAACCCTGGACGATTCTGGCATTCCTCTTCTCCTCCTTCTCCTCTCTCAAGGTGTCCTATGTCCTTTGCCTGTGATTACGTTTGATCGGGTGCATGGGCCTCTGAAATCTATGAACGTTTAGGAGTCGGGTGGTCCGGGATGACATTCCTCCCCGAGTTTGAGCGGAATGTGGCTTAACGTCTGACCGTCCCCTCGTTCAACTATATTCTCTTGTCTCGATACAGCCACTTTCCCCTACAGTGTTGGAAAGCGACGCACATCGTCCAACCCTATTCCCGAAAAAAAGGGAAGCCGGGGCTTTGGATCCTTCTAACTATCGCCTAAAATAGCTTTCACTGTATTCTATCCTAAAGATCTTTGAAACGATTTCCTTTACTCTCACTTGCTGTAGACCATCTGGGAATCTCATTCTTCTTTCCGATCGCCGTACGGCGTTCGCTGTCATTTGAGGCAGGTCCTACTTTGCGAGATACTTTCCATTATTGACCGAGTTTGTATTGGTTTCCGCGGCGTCTTAGTGAACTTGATGCGGGAGACTCTGGCGTGTGAAACTTGAGCATAAGGTCGCGAATAAGCATTTGAACCGGTATGGCAACGCCGTCATGCTCCTCGACAAGAATCCCTTCTTGGGTTTCCTGTAACTTCTCTTTGCTTACCCGTTATGTCTAGGCTTTCAGGTTTCAGTCGCTCCAATAGTTGGCGTGTGGTGTTGATTGGGAGCGGGACTTCCTGTTCGTGCCTTTTCTGTCAACTAGTTATTGGTGTTTCTCAGGGTTCTGTCTTATCTCCTACTTATTCTAGTATCTTTTCATTCATGATCTTTCTTATCTCCCTACATTCTAACTGCTACCGTTCACTCATATGCCGATGATGTCAATCTAAGCACCCTTCACTCTTTCTCACTGCATTTCTGTCATGGTAGGGGTTTGATTCTGGTTCTGCTTCTTTTAGTTCTAGAATTGCCTCTCCTAACCTTTCCGATTCTATTCTCCGCTGATCCTGGAGAGAATTACCGATTGGGGTTCCGCTCAACTTGTTTGAAATTTCCAATTCCTTAAAATGCAACTTCTACAAATCTCCCTCTCTAAAACACCCTCTAACTTTCCTGACCGCTCTTTCGACGTCTCTTTCCGGTCAATCGTTCTCCTGTGACAATATAAACAAGAACCTTGCCCTTAAACACTAAACAAAAAAAATGCTTGGAAACCTCACATCACACCAACGGTTGCTAGGGCGGCTCAAAGAAACTACGGGAGTTTC
>JABUQX010097114.1:12500-21529 GCA_015478945.1 Trachelipus rathkii
AAGATATTCATTTAATTAATGTGAATTTAAATATGTATTGATCAAATGTTTATAATAATATTCATTTTAATGAACATAAAAATATATCGAGTTAATTTTAAAATATTCATTTGAACGAATATAAAATAAAAAAAGAATATAAAGCTTATTAAATAAATATAGAACATATTGATATTAAATAATAAAATCGTATAACTGACGAAAATTTATAATTATAATAAATGTAAATATATATTCGGTGAATATAAATTTATTTACTTAAATGACAATAAAAATTTATTGAGTTAATTGTAAAATTAGTAAATGCAAATTAAGAAATTTAGAGTGAAATATCAAATTGATAATTTCGATAAATAAAAAATATTCAGCAAAAAATAAAAATATTCACTTGGATAAATAAGAAAATATCTTAAATAAAAAATATTCATTTGAAAGGACATAAAAGATATATAATCCAAGACATTATAAATAAATTTAATTTGTTGAATGCATGTAAAAATATATTGTGCGAATATAAATAATATTCATTTGAATGAATGTAAAATGAATATATTGCCCGAATGTAAAAAATATTCATTTGAATGAATATAAAAAATTTTCATTTAAATCAGGATGAGTGGATTGAACTCTCATTTCTATCGCACATGACGCATTGGTATTATGTGAAAGCGCGATGTAAAGAAATGACTACGCCCAATGAAAATACAGTGGAAAAAAATATATTATAATATGAAAATAGGGAATAAGAGCTTCAATATAATCTATATATATAATACTATATATAATATACTATATACTATATATATATATATATATATATATATATATAATATATAGTATATTATATATATATATATATATATCATATATATATATTTTTGTAAACTTATATATATATTAATATATATATATATATATGTATATATATATAATATGTATATATATATATTATATATAATATAATTAATATATATATATTTATATATATATATATATATTATATATAATTATATATATATATATAATATATATATATTAATATATATATATATATATATATAGTAGTATTGTACCAGGTTCGGCGACACCAAAGGAATTCTTATCAGTGTTCTTATCAGTGATAACTGATTAAGCTGATAAGAACACGTGTTTCGAGATAACGCTAATTGCTTTTACTGATAACGGATCGGTTCTTTTTTTATTTCGGTGTATTTAATTTATTTTTATTTTTATTTAAATAAAAATAATAATAAATTAATAAATTAATAAAAAAAAATTAAAATTAACATTATATATATTATACGTATAAAGTCTCGCCCACACGCACCGACCGCACTGCACCGCACCGCACCGCACCGCACCGGCGCATGTCCTATAGTATATTAATATATAATATATATATATATTATATAATATATAGTATATATATATATATATGTTATAATATATATAATATATATATATTATATATATATATAATATATATATATATATAAAGCTTATATAGCTTATATCGGATAAAGAACTGATAAGCAAGACGGTGTTCTTGTTAATGATTTTGTTGTTACAGTTCTTATTAAAGTAATTACTTTTATTTTTTATTTATTTTTTTTTTTATTTTATTTTTAATTATTATTTAATTATTATTTTATTATTATATTATTATTATTATTAATTATTTTATTATTATTCATTCTTATATTATTATTATTATTTATTATTCATTATTATTATTATTATTATTTTCAATTTCTTCTTTCGTCAGCGTTAGCCCCCTCTCAACGCAGCGTCGCACACCGCACCGCACCTGCACCGCACCGCACCGCAACCGCACCGGCCCTATATTATATTCTATTAGTGGTTAGACTCTATCGTATGGGGCTAAAATTTGGAGGTGCGCTAGGTGGTGAGGTAACTCGTCTGTAGACGAGTTTGTGTACCTGCCTGGTCCCCCGTTAGGGGGAAGCTGCCACCTCTAAAATACAGGAAATTGTTCGGTAGAAGGCTGAAATTTAGAAGAGCGGATTCGGGGAGTCGGACGCCTCGACCGCCTCATCATACGGTGGCACCGGTGGTGGCATCGGCACCGTGCCACGGACCCTGCCGGTGCCGCTAGTTGATCTGGGGATGCTAGTACAATATTGGTGTCTTTTATATATGTTATTGGAATGTGATCTCGAAAATGATGGTTAAGATGTAATATGGGTGTCAGGGGGCCCAAATGGGGTCCCCTGTAGAATGAATAAATGCATAAGAAAAGTGAAGAAAGTGTCGGATTTGGAGTCAGGAAGAGAATGATCGGATAAGGAGTCCTGATCAAAACGGTCGCCGTCAGTTCGTCCCCGAGCGCTGGAGCCGGTGCGGTGCTGAGTCTGATAAACATTCGTATAACATACAGTGTTTGGTGTTATATTGTGTTATCGGGTCTGTGATTTAGAAACATGAATGGTTTCAGAAACCATCAAGAAAAAAAAATTCCCTAATCCTTTTATGTTTATAACTTTACAAATTTTCGTTTTTACATACCTCTTAAAGCAGTAAATGAGTAAATCAGTTAAATTAAACAACCCTCGGACTCACCCTTCACATGATGCTATTGATCTATCTCGAATACTATTGATTTATTGATTCAAGTTTCATGTTTTTTACTAAAATTGTCATGTTTTTACATACGCTACAAGCAGTAAATCAAGTAAATCAAACGGCCCTCATTCTAAACTCTCCGTGTGATGCTATTGATCTTATGATCTATTGATTCTATTGATAAATTTAAGTCTATTGATTCAAGTCTATATTTTTCTTACGTTAAAATTGTCATGTTTTAACATCTCTACCAAGCAGTCAATCAGTAAATCAGTAAATCAGACCACCCATCCAGCCTACCTCCTTCTCCATTCCGTGATCTATTGTCTATTTGATTCCAAGTCATATTTTTTACTAAATTTGTCACGTTTTATCATACACTAAATAGTAATCAGTAAATCAATACTGCCCTCCCCATCCTCCCTCTACCCTACATGATCTATATTGTTATTGATCTATTGATTCAAGTCATTCACTTTTGTATACATAACACAAAACTTTTATTCTTTTGATTTCCTTTAACTTTTGTTTTTCTCAAATCTTTAGTCATTGTATGGTTCTGGCCTATCCCGTTCTGTTTTTACGCTTTATAAAGCAGTAATCCAGTAAATCTGGAAATCGAACTACCTCTCCTCCCTCCTTACCCTTAACTTCTACCATCCTATGATCAATGATTATTGATGCTATTGTTTCATGTTACATTTCGAGTGTCATTATGGATAGAACATTGCATATAATTCAGTTCTTTTACACTGCCAACGAAATATGCTAACTGTAACGAAAGTTTCACATTAATAAAGCTAACATTAACATCAACGTGAACTAAGATATTGATGTACAATCGACAAACTAACAATGATTTTGTCGATAACGTTACATTACAAAAGTTTCACTAACTTTAACAACAGTAAAGTAAACTAACATTGAGCGCAAACGTACCTATTCACACTTTGTCAGCATAACTTTGACATATCAAGGTTAATTTTAATTAACATGGTAAAAATATTTAACAAAAAATTATTATAACCGTTGATCTATTATCAAACATCCACGAATATAATGCAAAGTAACATGATTTTTACATTAACAGTAGTAGATATGTAACAAAATGTTAATCATAAACCTTACCTACACAAATCATAACTCCACAAATATTGCAAACAATTTGTATAAATTTTTTTTATCTCAAATTAACATAAAAAAAAGCTCTTTGAATAAAATATCATAGTAAAGTGTAATAGTTTCTGATTTTAAAGCAGTAAATTAGTCAGTCATAATCAATACACCTCTCTTCTCCCTTCCCACCATCCATAACCCCTTGATTAAAAAAAATAATTTTTTATCTATTTTTTTTTTTGATTCAGATCACATTTCGACAATCATTTCGGATATATTTATTTTTAAAAATAATGTTTCTTTATATACTAAACCATTCGTATATGACGACTAGACGTAACAACGTTTTTCAGCATTAATAAAGCTAACATAGCATTATGAAACTGAATAAATGTACATATAACAGACCTAACACCTTAGAACGATATAACTACTAACATTGAACAAAAAATTTTTCTTTTTTAATACTTAACAATCAGTTAAAAGTACTTAACAGCGTACAATCGTACTTATTCATCGTTTTTTCACAACATATCTCTGACATTCAAGTTTAATTTTACATTTAACATGGTAATCATTTTAACAAAAATGTAGGCTAACGCTGTCTAATTATCATCTGCAACGAATATAATGCTAACGTAACAAAGTTATTTTACATTAACTTTCGGTATTTTAACAAATTCATCATATAATTTACTATAATATCAAATCCCCAAGAATAATTGCAAACATAACCAAGTTTTATTAAACATAAATAAAAAAATTACAGATTCATCATACTCAAGATTAACAAAAAAAGGTATTTTGAATAATTTATCTTAAAGCTTATCTTCTCTGTATCTGCCTACATTGGTAGACCAGTAATCAGTAAATCAAACCATCCGTCCTTCTACTCCCCTCCCCACCCACCCGTCCTGACTGATCATATTGATTCTATTGATTCAGGTCACATTTTGAGTTTCATTTTGGATCAATTTAGCACAAAAATAGTTTCTTATATACTACCTTGTATACTATGCTAACGTAACATGGTTTTCACATTAATAAAGCTAACAAGCATTACCTGAACTAAGAATATAAATTACAACGAACCTAAAACACCTTACGCACGAATAAACTACTAACATTACCAAGTTCCATAACTTAACAAACAGTAAAGTAGTAGCCAGCGAACAAAACGTAACGTATTCACACTTTTTTCAAGCATAATTCTAACAATCAAATGTTAATTTTACATTAACAAGGTAATATTTAACAGAAATTAGTACATAACCTTGTCTACATTATCATACCGACAACGAATATAATGCTAGCGTAACAAATTTTTGTAATATTCGCATTCGTGAATATTTAAAAAAAATTATCAATAATCTTTACTAGAATATCGACGATCTCCAACGACATAATTGCAAATAAGTTTTTTTATCCAGACATAACATAAAATAACAAAGTTTTATCAACATATAAATAAGCTCTTTGAATAAATATATATGTAAAATGAAGTAGTTTACTGATTAAAGCATAAATCAGTATAATCAGTAAATCAAACCAACCCATACTCTGCAGTCCATGCTCAACACCCCTTAAATATTTTGAACATTAAACAAGAAGTTATTTCGAGTAATTTTTTTTCTTCACTAACATAAAAATGAGTTTCTTTATATATGAGCTACGAATATATGCTACAGCAACAAAAGTTTTATCATCAATAAAGCTAACATGAACTTAACTGAACTAAGAAATATACAACGACAAAACCTGACATACCTTACGCTCGAAATAACCAGTTGCACCATTAAAAAGTTCCATACTTTAACAACAGTAAGTCTAACATCTGGCGTCCAGAACGGTTGTTTCCACCTTTCAAATGAATCTGTAATATCATGGTATTTCGTCTACCTGAGACTATAGCTAATATTTAAACAAAATTTATCATAACCTTACATAATTATCATACAGACCAATGAATATAATTACTAAGGTAACAAGGTTTTACAAATCCAACTAAAGCACATATATACCTGAACTATAGAATATAATGTACGAAAGGCAAACTAACATCTCACTGTATCAATAATCTGCTAAATCCGGAAAATTCTGGCTTATCAAAGGTAAAGTGCTACAAGGTATATAAAACTCAATGTATCCCCACTCTTCCAACATATCAGCAACAGGTAAAGCCGTACTATCTAACAAAATCCCTTAACAAAGTGACCAATCTATCAAATACACCAGCATCTTGAACTATAAATTGAGACTATCTTCATCAAAGGGTCACTCGTTTCAAATATACCATCATTTTAAACTATGAATCAACGTAGACATTAGCAAAATTCTCGGGTAAATCTGATATTACTCAGCAAAAACATAACTAGGTTAACGTTTCTAACACGTCATCGAAAGTTAACACAGTAATATCTTACGAAACTCATCATTTCTCTAACAAATCAGTGTTAATTTCACATTGTCATTGTAATATTTAACATAACGCACCTAACTTTCGAATAAACAGTTTTTATTAACAACGTTCTTTGCTTATCGACGGTAAGTAACTAACATTGTCCGGAAAACTTAACCTATCTTACCTTTTGAAACATTACGTAATACCTTCGGTTCGTTAGGCTTACACTGTAGGCTTATCACAGGGACACTTTCATGCTAATACAAAGCTTTCGCGAATGCGCTAACTCATCAACATAATCTCAATCTTTACGATACATAACCGAGAAATTTTCAGCGATTTGCACACTATGGGGAAATCACCCCCAAAGAGATGCATGAAGACCAATCTCGAGGTACCCGGAAAGGGAATGTAAGCGTTTAATTTACACTATGTAATAAAGTACCTAGAGCAACACATCTCCTACCGAGAGAAATCCCGGGATGCGCCCCTTGAAAGGGTGTGAATCCGCAGATGGGGAATCACCAGCGAAGGGGGTGTAAGCGGGTTTTGGGGCTCAGCCCAAAGGGCTGAGGCCTTATCCCTCCTTCGGAGGGGTAATGCTCGCTTACACCCCCTTCGGGGGTGATCCCCCATCTGCAGATTCACACCCTTTCAAGGAGAGCGGATTCGGAGTCGGATTTCTAGAAAGACTTGGAATCGGAATCAGAGGTGTGGGCATCGGCACCGGTGCTGGCTCCGGTGCGGTGTCAGGCTAGTAAATATTTGAATAATAATACAATATTAGTGTCTTTATAAATGTTATTGGACCTGTAGATTTCGAAAATGATGGTTATAAGATCGTAAAGGGTGTCAGGGGCCCCCTAAAGAAGGGTCCCACCGTAGAAATGTATGAAATGCATAAGAGAAGTGGAGAAAGGAGTCGGATTTGGAGTCAGAGAAAGAATGAGTAGGATAAGGAGTCTGAGTCAGAGGAGTCGCGAGTCAGTAACCCCCGCTCCGTGCTGGAGCCGCGTGCGGTGCTGGTTGATACAACATTCGTATAACAACAATGTTGGTGTCCTTATATATGTTATCGGGTCTGTAGATTTAGAAAATGATGGTTTCAGAACTATCAAGAGAAAAAAATAAAATTCGTATTCTTTTTATGTTCATAACTTACAAATTTACGTTTTTTCATACTCTAAGCAGTAAATCAGACTCAGTAAATCAAACAGCCTCCTCCCTTCCGTGATTATTGATGCTATTGATCTATTGATCTTTGATTATTGATCTAATTGATTCAAGTCATATTTTTACTAAAATTGTCATGTTTTACATACCCTAAGCAGTAAAGTCAGTAAACTCAACCTGCCTCCCAACCACTCCGTGATCCCTATTGATTTCTAATTGATAATAATTGAGTTAAGTCAAATTTTTTACTAAATTGTCATGTTTTACATACCCTTAAAGCAGTAAATCAGTAATTGTAAATCAGACATCAATTCAGCCACCTCCTGTCATCCGTGATCTATTGATCTATTGTTCAAGTCAATATTTTTTACTAAAATTGTCACGTTTTACATACCCTAAATAAGTAATCAGTAAAACAAACATGCCCTCCGCGTCCTCCTACCCATCCATGGAATCTATTGTTCTATTGATCTATTGATTAATCATACTTTTGTATAACATAACACAAAACCTTTGTTTATTTTTGTTTTAATTTGCTTTAAATATTGTTTTACTAAAAAATTTATCCTTTTTATGTTATAACTTAAAAAAGTTGTGTTTTTAAGCATCTAAAGCGTAAAATCGTAAACAGGAAATCAAAACCCTCTCGCCCTCTCCCCTCTTCCTTTACATCATATGATCTATTGATTATGATCTATTGGTTTCATGTTACGTTTCGAAGTGTCTTATTGGATAAACTGAGCTAAATTTCAAGTCATTTTCACTGACTCACCCTATTACGCTGACATATCTAAAGTTTCACATAAATAAAGTAACGTAAAATCTGAACTCAAGGAATACTTGATGTACACGACAAACAAACACCATTAGATGTACGAATAAACTGTTTTATTAACAAAGTTCTAATTAACAACAGTAAATAACTAACAATGCATAAAAAGACGTAACATATTCACAACTTTCTCAAACATATCTTACAATCAATGTTAATTTTAATTAACATAGTAAAATTTAAAAAAAAAATTATCATAACCTTGTCTAATTATGTAACAATCCAACAAATCTATGCTAACGTAACATGGTTTTTTACATTAACATTGTAATATGTAGCAAATAATTTATCATAACCTTACCTAACTATCATAACTCCCAGCAAATAATTGCAAACAAAACAAAGTTTTTATCCAAATATAACATAAAATAAGCTCTTTGAACATTTCGATTTTTAGGGGGGCAGCGTCCCCCTTACGGGAGACACAGGGTAGACGAGGTTACGTCACCACCTATCGCACCTCCAAATTTTAGCCCGATACGATAAGTCTAACCATGATAGAATATATATAGGGCAGGTGCGGTGCGGTGTGGGGTGCTGTGCGGTGCGAAGCTGCGTTGAGAGGGGCGGGGCTAACGCTGACGAAGAAGAAAATGAATTAAAATAATAAAGAAATAAATTATAAAATTATAAAAATAATAATAATAATAATAATAATAATAATAATAATAATAATAATAATAATAATAATAATAATAATAATAATAATAATAAATAATATATAATAAAAATAATAATACTAATAATAAATAAAAATAAAAATAAAAAAAATAAAAATAAAAAATATAAATAAAAATAAATAAAAAATAAAAATAATTACGTAACATGTTATCAGTAAAAGCACTTAACGTTATCTCGAAACACGTGTTCTTATCAGTTCTTATCATATATTATATATATATATATATAATATATATATATATT
>JABUQX010097115.1:0-17500 GCA_015478945.1 Trachelipus rathkii
CGATGTACTTCGTTCAGTCAATTGGGTGTTTAACCGTTTCATTTATCGTGAAAACGCTTTCGCGTTTTCGTGCGCCGCTTCATATATATATATATAGCAAATAATATATATATATATATATATATATATAACTATATATATATATATATATATATATATATATATATATATAACTATCACCATATATATGCTGCTATATATGCTATATATATATATATATATTCATATATATACAACATATGCAACCTTATATGCCAACCTCGCAAAGTTACTGATCACAAACTGCTAATATATATATATATATATATATATATATAAATAACTTATATATATATATATATATATATATAACTGTATATATATATATATATATATTAAAAGAAAACATCTCATAGTTATGGATTACCCGAAGTTATCTAACTATAGTATATTTAATCGAAAGAAGTTGGATATTTTCCTGGCTCTCTCTTTTTATATTTCGTGAGAAAAGGACGTGACTACATTCGCTGCCGTAAAATTCACGAAGCTTGTGTAGATAAGATTTAAGCCGGCTCCCTTTCAATCTATACTCAACATATCAGCAATATTGGAATTTAATAGTGGCTTTTATTATAGCTACTCTAATCAATGGTGTGTAGGCTACTATCACAATTTACAATTTAAATCGAAAGGGTGTGCTAATTTGAGATAATTAATCCTTTTATATTCTTTTTTCATATATTGTGAATGAATATCGATATAATTCAACGTGGAAACTGCAATGTGCAAGATGGAAGTGTCATCGATGACAGGATTTCCTAATCACACCCAGAACTAACATCTACACAGGAGGTGAAGAGGCAACCGCTTTCCGAACCCCATAGAAAGGACCTATTTCTAATTAATCAGCGCAAGAAACTCTACAAGATTACGAAAAGGTTAGTTGTCACTCTTCCCTCTCATTTTAGTCTCGGGTGATTTTATATTATTATTAATTTATATTAATTATAATATTTATTTATATTAATAAATTTAATCAATTAAATTTATTTATCAAGTTAAATAGTAAATTACTTATAATACAATAATTAGTAATTATTATTATTATTTAATATTTATTATTATAATTATCGAAAATGCTTGAGATAGGTTGGTAATTATAGTTTGCACCTTGTTGCAGATTAACAAAGTTCCACGTGATTTCATATTCGTATTTTGCCCCAACATCGTTCTACGCTTGGAAATATATATAAGGAACAAGGCGTTGGCTTCGACTTCTCTTTCCATTGGAATTATTATATATATAGTTGTTTTTCTATAATATTCTATAATAGCTCTTATTAATCATCATTTGTAAATAAAATCGTCTTTATTTAGTGCTCTCCTATTTATTTACTTATTTCATATTATTTTCCAATTGTGAGCGTTAAAAAAAAATATATTGAATCGAACACAGATTTTAATATCTTAGAAATAGTTCCATCTTAAAAGTTTGTTCTATATAATCTATATCTTAGAAATAGCTTTCTTTTCTGAACATCTTAAAAGTTTGTTCTATATAATCTATATCTCAGAAATAGTTTCTTTTCTTAACATCTTAGAAGTTTGTTCTATAGTTTCTTTATTAGAGATAGATTATATTATTTCATAGTTTCTAAATTTGAAATTTGCTACTTCGTTTCTTTGTTTATATTTTAGAAACTTTTTTCTTCGTTTCTGTTTAGAAGTTTTCGAGTCAAATTTTAGTAACTGTTCTGCGTGAGAACGTTCAACTTGCTTATTTCCAAACTCGCTTTTGAGTGTACTCCGTAAAAATTGCAGAAGCCTTGTTCCTAAAATAATTGTTGGCGTAGGTGTTAATTTTACCAACTCAAACTATTTCGAGCCAAATTTAAAAATCTTAAGCAGCAAGATTTGCAATTGCAATTTGCAAGAATTGCAATTTCTTAATAAACTTTTAGAGAAGTGAGAAGTGAATAAAAATTCTTACTAAAGGTTTGCGTTGTAACAACTCTTTGCGCTATTCCTATCTATTTACTTCCTCTTTTCGATAAATTCATACTTTTCCTTTTTTCCTCTTATTCGTAAAAAAATAACGACTAAATATATGCACAAATATATAGTTGGAAACTTGGAAAAGACGTTCGCAGTGTGTGTGTGCTATATACGAAACACGCTTTTTAAAAAAAATAATAGGTCTGCGTTTGTAACAATTCTTTGCGCTATTCCTAACTATTTACTTCCTCTTTTCTATAAATTCATACTGTTCCTTTTTTCCTCTTATTCGTAAAAAAATAACGACTAAATATATGCGTAAGTATATATTTGTAAACTTGGAAAAGGCGTACGCAGTGTGTTTGCGTGCTATATACGAAACAAGCTTTTAAACAAAAAAATAGGTCTGCGTTTGTAACAATTCTTTGCGCTATTCCTATCTGTTTACTTCCTCTTTTCTATAAATTCATACTTTTCCTTCTTTCCTCTTATTCGTCGTAAAAAATGACTGAAGCAGGCGCTATTTCTGCTTCCGCAATCCTGGCTTCACTTGAAGACACCATCATCAGCGACATAGGAATAAATACAGAGGAATCCATCAATCAAGAGGAAAAGAAAAGCCTCGTAAAGGCTGTGGAAGAAAAAGTACAACCATTGCGACGTTCAAGAGGCATCATAAAGCGCAAAATAACGCTTTTGCTTAAGCCCTTCTCAGATGAATCTTCTAAGGATTCCAGTCCATCCCTGCTAGAAGCTATTTTGGATGAGGTAAATCTTCGTCTGGAGGAGGTGAGACAGTATGACAATGACATTGAAGCAAAGATCTGTGAGTCTGGTCTCATGAAACACGATGCAACATTCTTAAATGAAGAAGTAATTAAATCTTCTCATTATCATCTACAATTGCAGAGGATAATTCACGAAATCAGACCAACTGCCAACGTTTCGTCCCACAAGTCCGCTTCTTCGCAGGAGGGTGATTCGGTCTCACGAAAAGAATTACATTCTATATTGAAGAATTTTAAGCCACAACAAGAACTTAAAATTCCAGCTCTTAAGTGTCAAAACTTTTCTGGTGGAGATGATAAGCATTCGTTCAGATCTTTTCTCCTGTCCTTTGAAAATGTATACGGCTGTAGGAAGGACCTTTCTGACGCAGCCAAACTACAGTATTTGAAAAGTCATCTTCAAAATTTTGCTTTAAAGGATGTTCAACACTTAACTAATGTTGATGAGAACTATTCTGTGGCTATCAAAATCCTGAAGGAGGTGTATCTGGACGTGCCTTTTCTAGTGGACACAATTCTTCACAAGATTGATTCAGCACCAGTTTTGGACAATAAGAATTTAGAGGCTACTCGGTTCTTTGTGTCAGAAGTTCGTGCAAACTTGCATGAACTGAAGGAGTTCGATTTGGACTTCCTGGAGGAGGGAACAGCAGGTAACCGTCTTGTTAGTCACTTAGTTACTGACAAGCTTCCTCCTATATTCCTGCGTGAACTCAAACTAAAAACTCAGATTGAGTATCCTTCCATCAATTTGGTTTTGAGTAACTATATGAACATTTTGAAGTCCCTAGAAAGGACAGGAAATAGAACTGCTGGTGGTGCCAAAGAGAAGAATAAAAGTGCCCTTTCACAACAGAAGTCTTCTTATAAAGAGGAAGAACTTCTTCCTTCAACACTACAAGTGTAAAAAAGTCTAAAGAGTCTAAAGTTACTCTTCCAAAAGATTCTTCTTCTTCCACTTCTTCAGGAGGTGGTGTTCCTTCTTCTGCTTCATCATTTATGGAATGCAAACTTTGTAATGGAAAACACCAGATGAGCGATTGTGAAGTTTTCACAACAGGTAGATGCGAAGAACTGCATAGAACTGAGAATGTGTGCCAGAAACAGCTATCTTCCAAATGCCCTGAAAAAAGATTTGACCTTAGTCGTACTAGTGGCACATGCAAGAGTAGTGCTCACATAACTGCTCTTTGTTCTTCAAATGCAAAGAGTAAAGCAAAAAGAGATCGTGCAGATGTCTCCACAAGTCAGCCATCTACTTCTTCAGCGCCTCAAGTTCTTGATGATGAAGATGCTGGTTCAAGCAATATCTGTATAAATACAGGTAACACTTCATCTGGCCAAATTCTTCCCACAATATCCCTTAAAATAAAAAGAGGGAATAAAATTGTAACTGCAAGAGTGTTATTGGATTTTGGTTCACAGCTAAGTTTTTTCAATAGCTGTATTTTAGATAAATTGGAAGTGGAAGTGGATTCTCTAGCCTGTAGCACACCAGTTCCATTAAGACATTTTTGGGAGAGCAGGTTAGGTCATTTCGTACAGTCGACCTAGATATGAACATCTGCTGTTCAAATTTCATAAAAAAATCTGTTTTAATAGATTCTAGTCTTGATGTTAGCTTCACAGTGAAGGGACTCATGGGTGCTATCAATAATGTTTCATATAGTGGATATCATGTTGCAGACCGCTTTTATGTAGGTATACTGTACACGGAAGTATCGTTTCAAATGTGGATAGCTTGATTGGAATTATGTCATCTTTCTAATGAAGCACTTCAAAATTGAAGATTGCTTAAAAGATAGAGCCGTTGGAACTGTCTTGCTCAATTTGGCCCAGCCAAATCGTTTCTGACCCCCTCTCAGAGATTGGTCATTTTTGGAGAAGACCAATCTGATTTTGAAACCTCTCCTCAAGGGAGATCGTGACAGGAGGATAGTAGAACACTTACTTCGTCCATTTCTAAACTGACAACAGCAAAAGTCCCCGAAAGCTTAGTGAACACCATCATCGATCCTTCTGCATCTTATTTTGACCCTCTTCTGCATACACATAATCATGCAGATGTCGATTTGGGCCTAGAAAACATCTACAGCCTCGAATCATTAGGTATAAATGAAACAGCAGATCAGGGCTCTATCGACGAAGTGTTCATTCAAAAATTCTATCAGACAATCGAGTTTAGAGATGGAAAATATCATGTAGAGTTACCCTGGTATGAAAACATTTTTGACGAATTTCCTTCTAATTAATTATTATGTAACCTTTGCTACATTGCGTGGTGTTAAAAAAAAGTCTGAAAAGGCATATGGCCAAAGGCATATGGAGATGTTTTCAAGCAATACCAGAGGTGGGGATAATTGAGCCCATTCAAGTATCACCTCAAAACTATAATAACTTCAAGTTCATACCCCACCGCCCTGTAATAAAGACTGCTGAGCAAGTTACAACAAAACTGCGCCCAGTCTTCAACTGTAGTTTAAGAGTGGGTGGGTCTCCGTCTTTAAATCAAGCCTCATATCATGGAGTCGATCTTTTGAACTCTCTCTTCCGCCTTCTTATTTCTTTTAGGACCAACAAATATGTTGTATTGGCAGATATTTCCAAAGCTTTCCTGCAGATACGTCTCAAACTGGAGGAGGACAAAAATAGATTTTGTTTTCTATGGGAAGAAAATGGTAGGATTGTGGCTTATCGTTATACTACCATCATATTTGGATTAGCAGTAAGTCCTTTCGTCTTGAATGCAGTCATTCGTCATCATGCTGATCAGTATACTTCTGATCTTTGTTCATTTCTCCTGAAGAATAATCTATATGTTGACAATTTCTGCTTTACACATTCTTCTGAGGACGTACTTAAAAGCATTTCTTTCCAGGCCATCTCTCGTATGAAAGAGGGTGGCTTTGACCTTTCTTCGTGGAACACTAATAACCCCGAGCTCAGGGCTTTATTTGAAAATGAAGGAAAACTTTCTGCTCATCAGTGCGCCGAGGAAAGAGTATTAGGTTATCTGTATGATCCTCAACAGGACATTCTCAAGTTGAGTGAAGTATCACTTCAGTCCATTACTTCCAAAAGGCAACTACTTTCTGAGGTGTCAAAATTGTTTGACCCTCTTGCATTATTTATTCCTGTTTCTATTCGTGGGCGTCTTCTCATGAAGAAGACATGGGAAAAAGATATGAAATGGGATGATGAAGTGGACCCAGAAATAAAAAATTCCTGGGAAAAGCTTCGAAAGGATCTGTCTGGCCTTAATGAAATAACGTTTCCAAGATCATGTTTTGAGTCATCAGATGAAAACTTGTCTTTGAATATTTTTTGTGACGCTAGCACACAGTGCTATGGGTTTGTGGTATATATTTCTTCAAGCTTGAAAGATCCTCAGATTTTATGGGCTAAAGGTAAGGTTGCTCCTCTAAAAGGAAGAACATTGCCTTGTTTAGAACTGATGTCGGTTTTTCTTGCATTAAAATGTTTGCCTTCAGTTTTGAAAAGTTTTCCTGATGTTCAGTTTCAGACCGTCAATATTTTTTCTGATTCGCAAATAACATTGCAATGGATTCTGAACAAAGGACAAAAGAACAAGCAAATTTTTGTGAGGAACCGCATTCAGGACATATCACTCATGGTTTCTTCATTAAAAATGAATTTTCACTTCGTAAAATTTTTGTATGTGCGATCAGAAGAAAATCCCGCCGATTTACTTACAAGAGGAATAACCCTCTCTGAATTCAAAAGAAAACTTCAGTTTTGGTCTTCGGGACCAGATTGGCTTGCTTCTGAGTCTTCATATTGGCCTAGTTTTGAATTGGGAAATTCGGGAATCGATCCAGTGACCCCCGTATTTTCCATAGTTCAGGAAGCCAAAGATCCTCCCGTACTAAATATGTCAAAATTTTCAAGTTTTGGGTCTCTTCTTCGTGTTTGTGCTCTGCTCTTCAGATTTTTGGTAAAACAAGATATATTAGCAATAATATCAATTGTGATGAGAAAGCTCTTTTGTATTGCATAAAAATTATGCAACAGGAGTCTTTTGCGAAGGAAATTTCTTTTTTGAAAAGGGCTAAAATTGATCCATCTACGAGTGAGAAACCTCCTGATCTGGTAAACAGATTGAATCTTTTTCTTGATGATAATGGTCTTTTGAGAACCAAGGGTCGTTTGTCACGATCTAATTTCTATGAATTTGAGGTGCTTAACCCTGTGCTGTTGTGGAAACTGCAATGTGCAAGATGGAAGTGTCATCGATGACAGGATTTCCTAATCACACCCAGAACTAACATCTACACAGGAGGGGAAGAGGTAACCGCTTTCCGAACCCCATGAGAGATGCTCATTTTGCATGCAAACATTTAGGCATTCAAGCCACACTGACAAGAATCCGCCTTGAAGGATATTGGATAACATCAGCTCGAGGGGCTATTAAAAAAATTCTTTCTGATTGTGTGGTTTGCAAAAAATTTAATAATTTTGCTTTCCAGTATCCTAAGTTTACAAATTTTTCTAAAGCTCAGGTAGATCTTTTCCGTCCATTTAAACATGTAGGAGTAGACTTTACAAAGCACTGGTGGGTTAAGACCAAAGGTTCCAGTCAATCTCAAAAAATGTTTCTAATCATATACACTTGTCTCCATATTAGAGCAATATATCTGGATCTAGTACCAGATATGTCATCAAAATCATTTGTCCAATCTTTCCAGCGTTTCATCAATGTTCATGGTGTTCCTGACATTGTCTACAGTGATAATGCCAGAACATTCAGTCAAGGAACAGATGCTATGGAGACATTTGTTGTATCTGATGAGGGTAGGGAGCTGTTGCGAAAGAATCACATCACTCACAAGCGCATTCCTCTTTATAGTCCATGGACCGGGAGCCTGTGGGAAAGACTATTACGTATAGTCAAAAGTTGTCTGTACAAGACTATAGGTCGGTCTTCTTTAGAGTATTTTGACTTTATCACTGTACTCTCAGACATCACTAACGCTATCAATTCTCGGCCACTAACTTACACTTCAAGTGATAATGATGTGATTCCTCTCACGCCCAATTGTTTTTTAAAGCCCCATTCAAGAACAAGTATTGCATTACCAGGCAATAGTTCAGAAGAACCTTTTTGGAGCTCCTCCACAAAAGCTCGAGAAGATCTTATTAGGTCCCTCAAGCTATCTTCAGAGAAATTTGAAGAATTCAGAACTCGTTGGTATAATGAGTATCTGCTAGGTCTTCGAGAGACTAGCAGAGATCTATATCAAATCAAGTGGAACAATCTGGTAAAAGTGGGTGATGTTATACTCATCAGGAGTCCTGTCAAGGAAAGACCCTTCTGGCAGATGGGCATAGTCACACAACTGTTGCCTGGAGATGACGGGAAAGTACGCTTCGTTTTTGTCAGAACTCCTGGAGGTCAAGTCAACCTATATCCCATCAAACTTCTCTATCCACTTGAACTGTCTCTTACTCATAATGTATCCAGTACAGAATCTGCGTCTTCTGCACCTGCAGCGCCTCCTGCAAGAGCTAATGATTCTCCAGCCTCTTCTGATGCAAATCCTTCAAGTCAAATGAACAGAAGAAATGATCGGCCTATCAGAAGAGCTGCTTTAGCTGCTAGAAGACAGTTTGTTATTTCATCAGACGAATCTGAAGAAGAATCGTCTTCTTGAATCTTCCTTTTGTTTTATGACGCCCTACTTTAAGTTAAGTAGGTGTCATCTCTCCCCCGGAGGATTTAAGAAAATATATCGTTATGAATTCACCCGAGATTATAGAGGGAGGGGGACGGCTAATCGAAAGAAGTTGGATATTTAACTGGCTCTCTCTTTTTATATTTTTCGTGAGAAAAGGACGTGACTACATTCGCTGCCGTAAAATTCACGAAGCTTGTGTAGATAAGATTTAATTTCAAGCCGGCCCCCTTTCAATCTATATTCAACATAGCAACATTGGAATTTAATAGTGGCTTTTATTATAGCTACTCTAATCAATGGTGTGTAGGCTACTATCACAATTTACAATTTAAATCGAAAGGGTGTGCTAATTTGAGATAATTAATCCTTTTATATTCTTTTTTCATATATTGTGAATGAATATCGATATAATTCAACGTGGAAACTGCAATGTGCAAGATGGAAGTGTCATCGATGACAGGATTTCCTAATCACACCCAGAACTAACATCTACACAGGAGGTGAAGAGGCAACCGCTTTCCGAACCCCATAGAAAGGACCTATTTCTAATTAATCAGCGCAAGAAACTCTACAAGATTACGAAAAGGTTAGTTGTCACTCTTCCCTCTCATTTTTAGTCTCGGGTGATTTTATATTATTATTAATTTATATTAATTATAATATTTATTTATATTAATAAATTTAATCAATTAAATTTATTTATCAAGTTAAATAGTAAATTACTTATAATACAATAATTAGTAATTATTATTATTATTTAATATTTATTATTATAATTATCGAAAATGCTTGAGATAGGTTGGTAATTATAGTTTGCACCTTGTTGCAGATTAACAAAGTTCCACGTGATTTCATATTCGTATTTTGCCCCAACATCGTTCTACGCTTGGAAATATATATAAGGAACAAGGCGTTGGCTTCGACTTCTCTTTCCATTGGAATTATTATATATATAGTTGTTTTTCTATAATATTCTATAATAGCTCTTATTAATCATCATTTGTAAATAAAATCGTCTTTATTTAGTGCTCTCCTATTTATTTACTTATTTCATATTATTTTCCAATTGTGAGCGTTAAATTAAAAAAAATATATTGAATCGAACACAGATTTTAATATCTTAGAAATAGTTTCTTTTCTTAATATCTTAAAAGTTTGTTCTATAGTTTCTTTATTAGAGATAGATTATATTATTTCATACAATATATATATATATATATATACTTATATGTTTTATGTACAGTCCTTTTATAATTTAACCGCCTTCGCTACTGCTATATGCTGTAGTATAGACACTTTAACGCAGTATTTATTTTATATAGAAAGTAAAAGCCCTTAGTTAAAATTTTTCATTTATTTAGTTACACAAAAAACAAAAAGACACATATTGATTAAAAAACAGATTCTTCACAAAAATAATTTAAAAAATAATTAAAAATTTTACAAAGTTGCGAGCTTTCGTCTCCATCAGGGAGACCTCTTCAGGCAAAGGAACAACACATCTGAAAACTGCCAACGTAGAAAGCACCTATTGTTAGTTGGTTATCTTCTTCAGAGATTTTTGGAAGTATCGTGAAGACTTCATGTATTCATTTTGTAAATGGTCTAATTTTACCTCACCAGGTTGTTTATTAAAATTGTTCGAATTATAGATACAGAATGATTCCAGGACTCTTCTTGCATTTGTATTGGTAACATTTCTAATGTTTTCCATATTGTCGGTGATAATAAGGTGATTAAAGGATCTTCTATGATATGTAAAGCTAGAATAATTTTTTTAAATTATTTTTGTGAAGAATCTGTTTTTTAATCAATATGTGTCTTTTTGTTTTTGTGTAACTAAATAAATGAAAAATTTTAATCCAAGGGCTTTACTTTCTATATATATATATATATATATATATATATATATATACTTAATAAATAAACTGACTAAACCAACATGTATATCTATTTTCTATTTATATATATATATATATATGTATATATATATGTAATAACGTAAACTTGCCTTAACCTTTAGTAATAACCTTGCTGCTCTTGCTGTAACCTTGTAGCCAGCCAGCCGCTGTAATATACTAACATAACTTATATTGCTGCTGCTGTATATCTTCCCAGCTGCTTCTTGCTAACTATATATAGTAACCAACAACCTTGCTTAACCAACGCCTTATGCTGTATATATGTATATAACTCATGCTCACTGCTGCTACCTGCTGCTGCTGCTAGCCCAACCTATTAATATATATATATATTTGAGTTTACCAATGGCTGCTACATCCAGACTATTGCACTGCAATGACCAGTAGTGTCTACCTTCTACGAGAGGAGGTTCGGGTTCGTGCTTCACATCTTTCAACTTACAGTCTCACCCTTGCTTTGTCCAACTCTTTGACCCAAGATTTAACAGTTATGCTCAATCTAATAATCTACTGATAAAATTCTGGAATATATTCCCTTATCTTATTTAGGAATTTCCTTTGACTTTCGAGCATTGAAAAGCCAGAGTATCCATGTTATCCTCATAAATTAATTTTAACACACACACATCTATATATATAACATATATATATATATATATATATATATATTATATATATATAAATATATATATATATATATATATATATATATATATATATATATATATATATATATATATAAAAAATATATATATCTTATATATACTTCATCTTCTTGCTGCTGCATGCTCTTGATGATAGTATGTGTAGCCATAGCAGCTGTATATACATAACCAGCATATCCAGCAGCAACATAGCCAGCTTAGCCAGCCTAGCTGCAGCAGCAACCCAGCCTTGTATGTATAGGCTCCAACAGTAGCCATAGGTGCATATGCAGCCAGCATCTTGCCAGCAGCAACGTAGCCAGCACTCTTTGTATAACAATAATATATATAGCAACACCAACTGTCTTCTTTGCTCTTATGCTATTGCCTTCTTATATGCTGTTTATGTATATGCTGGCAGCAGCAACCAGCAACCTGCATATACTACTGCTATAACAACATCTATATATATATGTATACATAGCTATGTATATAACCAACCATATCTTTATGCTAGCTGCTCTTTCTTTCAACCCATTGTAACATAACACCAATAACCTTAACAATAGCATATATATATATCTTATATATATAATATACTTATATATATATATATATATATATGTTTGCATAATATATATATATATATACTCTATTGCTCAACTCAATATGCTGCTGCTATATAACCTTGCTGTAATAGCAACCTTACGCGCCAGCCCATGCTGCCCAGCCCTCCCCAGCTCATACTATATAACCTGCTCTTTGCTGCTCTGCTGTATATATGAAACAACATATATAGTATATGCTTAACTCCCAACTTATATAACCTTATATATATATATATAACGCCTTAACTATAACAACCCAATTTTTTAATTTTTATACTGCTATATATATATATATATATACATATATATATATATATATTATATATATACAACTGTCGTCATATAGCTTTAAACTCTGTTCTTTCTAAAGGTTCCTATATTTAAGAGGAAGATTTAGAAACACATTAAATTTAATCTTATTTCTGATTACCAGAATGACTTCCTTAATTATCTCTTGACTGGTGGTCTTCTTTCAATTTCTTCGCCTCATAGTTCTCTGCTCTAAGGTGTTTTGGTGATTCTTTTATTTGGCGCTAGACATATAGATATATCGAAATTTTTCGATAGTCTGCCTCAAAGTTTAATTTCTATTCGTCCTCTTTCGATTTATATCCATCTCTGCAACTTTATATTGACTTTTTTTTCAAGTAGTTTTATAACTATTGTTGTAGTCAGTCATCAAACTTCCTTTTATTCCTTGGAATTCTATTCTATCTAGCTAAGGGAAGTTTCTTTTTTTCCATTTTTCATTAATTAATGATCTCTGTTATTTCTTCTATTATCCACTCTTATACGGATTTGACCATTTTTCATTTCCCCTTCCAATTTGATGGACGACCCATTTTCCAGCTAATAGGTGATGGTAGAAGTTAGACTTTGGAGCGACATTTCTTTGATCTTTTCTATCTTTTCTAGTTGGGTTAAAGAAAACTTAGGTGCTCTTATGACTCAATAATCTAGTTTCTTTATCCATCTACTCGGGATTGACCGGAGAGGGAATATCCTGTACAACCAGATACCAGATATTCGGCTATTTTCAATAGCTTGACACCGGATATATATATTACATTTAAATTTTAATAAAGATTTTCTCCTAGCAAAGAGTTAAAACATTAAATAAATAATAATAATAATAATAATAATAATAATAATTATAATAATAATAATAATAATAATAATTAATAATAAAAATAAAAATAATAATAATAATAATAATAATAATAATAATAATAATAATAATAATAATAATAATAATAATAATAATAATAATAATAATAATAATAATAATAATAATAATAATAATAATAAAATAATAATAATAATAATAATAATAATAATAATAATTAAAAATAAGTAATAAAAATAATAATATAAAAATATAATAATTAATAATAATTAATAATAATAATAATAATAAAATAATAATAATAATAATAATAATAATAATAATTAGGCGGAGATTGATCTGGTCTTAAAGTGGATAAATGGAAGAACGATGCAGTATTCAGTCGGGTAGTTTTAATCCCTCTGAAAAAATTTATACTGAATATAATAAACTACAAAGAGATTTGATGGTATAAAATTATTTAAAATGTAATAATTTATATTACTGGGAAATGAGACATAGGGCTCTGTTATAGAGAAATGTTCTGCAATATCTCTTAAAAGGTGGATTGACGTGAACTGAACAATACAAAAAAATAAACGAACTAATTAATATTTTTGCTCCTCTAACTATCTCAATATATCAAATAATGTAGCAACTACCTATGTGATAACAAATTCAGTAGCACAAAATAGTCACACATTGACTAATGATAGACAATTGCTGAATATAAAATGAGGCTAGTTTATGTAATATGTGATACTTATTTGATAAAAAAAAAGGTTGCAGCAATCCAATCATGGTTATAAAAAAATTCATAATCTTTCATCTGGTATAATTATGGGTAATTCAGTAGAAAAATAATATATTCAAGCTTCTGTGCACTAGTATAAAAATTGGCTGAATTTACAAATTTAAAAATGGGAATTGAGATGAAGGACTGGTGTTTCAATTCTGAATGATTGCAAATTTAGTTACACTGGATAATTATGCAAGCATAGAAAAAATGAGCATAAATCTAGCCCAGCGTTTCTCAACCTTTTAAGCCTCGCGACCCCCCAAAAGCCAAAAGGCATAAACTTAGTAGTCGCTACCCCTATTACCCTACTATATAATACTATAGTATTATATAGTAATATTTATATATTTATATATTATATATATATATATCATATATATATATATTATATATTATATATAATATATATATATATATATATAGTAATAGTACAGAGGTGGGCACTTCCGCTCTTTAGTCCGCTAGTCCGCGTAGTCGCGCGCTCCGAGGGGACTACCAGAATAGGTGCGGACTAACGGAGGTGCGGAGTCGTCAGAAAATTAGCGGACTTGCACGTGCGGTTCAAAAAAAGTTCGTCTTTGTTCCGCCACCTTTTTTGAAAATGAAAGTATAGTTTACTTATTAGGAATTCTTTTTGGTTGAATAAAGAAATATCATTTTTAATTTAAGTTTATAACTAATTATTCTTTTAGTCTAAGACTTATTGTTTTTAAATAATTAAAATTCAAAACAATCTCACCTCCTTAATGGTCCTAGTATAATAGAATAACATTTAAATTTGGATTTTATTTATCATGCTATTTAATTAATTAAATTATAATTATTACTATGAATAATAGGCCATTGGTTCCAAATTGTGTGCCGCGGTTCAGCGCGCGCCTTTGGCTGCGCAGCTTCCACATCAGGGGGTGACGTGAAAGATTTGAACTTTTTTCCATATGTACTTTCAGTTTTCATTAAAAATTTAATCGATTGAATGTTCCCAACGTTAAGTCATGATTTAGGTTAGTATCCTGAATATATATATTATTATATATATATATATATATATATATATACATTATATATATATATATTAATATATATATAATATATATATATATATATCTATTATATATACTATATACATTATATAAATATATATGATATATTATATATATATATATCTGGGAATGCTTTTGGCATGCTGTAATCATGCAATTTATTGTAATTTAATGATTAATAATAGACCCTATTTTATAAACTTGTAAAACGTTCTTTTTTAGAATCTAACATGGGTTGACTTCGGCCAACTTGAATTAGTCAAGGGAGCCGCGAATCGAAAAAGTTTGAGAACGAACTGACTAGGGCAATATCTAATAATTCTGTGTAAAATATATATTATATATTATAATATATATAATATAATATATATATATATATATTATATATATATAATATATATATATAAATGTATATATATATAAGTATATATATATTATAATATATATATATATATATAATATATATATATATATATATATTAATTATTATATATATTATATATAATACTAATATATAATATATATATATATACTATATATATAATATTTGGGTTTCAACACAGAAATTGATAAATCATATATATACTATATATATCTATATATAGTATATATATAAATATAATATATATAATATATATATATTATAATATATTATATATATTAATATTATAATATATAATTATATATATATATATATATAGTATATAATATATATATATATTATATATACTATATATATAGTTTGGGTTTACACAGAATTCATTAAATATATATATATATAATTATATATATTATATATATATATAAGTATATATATCAATATAATAATATATATATATATATAAATATATAATAGTATATATATATTATTATTATATATATATATATTATATAGTAGCTAATAGCTACCGAGTCTGATACGTAGCATTAGCATCGACTCTGCACGCGTCGAGGCTTTCATGGATTCTACTAAAATCTGAACGAAATAGACCTTCTTATGGTGGACAGGGTGGTCAAATATTTTCAGACGGGAGGCCATAAGGATTAGGAAGAGGACCGTTAAATAGCAATGTACTGTCTGCTGGTAAGCAAACTAGACACCGCAACTCTTCTCACCAAGGACATCTTTCTTCAGCATAGGCAGAATTTGTTGAACTTGGTCTTCCTAGTTCTGCGGCTGTAGAACGAAATATTTAGTATTAGTGGGGATATTTTTGAGGGCAAAGAGGTCATCCTTAACTGCTTTTTAATTTTGAGCAGCTAATCTTTTGAAAGGTAATATGGATCTCTTGTCCTTTGAAGAAAACATTGATGAGGAAGAGGAAAATCTTGAGATTGTTGGTAAATACTTCATTCAACTTTTCATAATATTATGAAAATAGAGATTTTTGTGAGATATATAGCTATTAGTATTTAATATAAACCTTTTGTGAAGTCCGCACATTTAGCATGTCAGACGTGCCGACGTGCGACTTGCGATAGCGGACGGGTTTGATGGTCTAAGGTGCAGAGGAAGCGCTAGCGACTTAGTACGTTTTCTCTGAGGCTGCGGAGTGGCTAGCGGCTACCCTAATGAGCGGATGCCACCTCTGATATATATAAAATATAATATATATATATATATATATATATACTATATATTATATATATATATATATTATATATTGATATATACTATATATATATTATATATATATAGTATATATGATATATATATATATTAATAATATATATATATTTATACATATATGTAAAATATATATTATATAATATTAATATATATATATATATTATTATAATATATATATATATATATTATATAATATTATATATTATTATAATATATATATATAATAATAATATAATAATATAATATATATATATATATATAATAATCTATACACAACTCCAGGAAGAGCCTTTCGCCTGTCATAGGTCCAGCGTCTCCTCCTTCTGGTCAAAACTTTTAACTCCTAGAACACTCCAAAACTTTTCTCAGCTCAATGGTTTGACGCCAGTCCCTTCGAGTTAAACACACTCCAGTAGGCTTTGCGCCCTTTCATAGAACTAGCATCTCTCCCATAGGCTCAAACTCGTCTCACTAGAGCTCTCCCAGAGGATTTTGCTTAGGTGCGTAAAATACTAACGCTGGACAAGAGTAATTCAAAGCAAAAAGGAAAGGACCTGGGTTGCTAGCCCTCTCGCCCTAATAACCATGCGAAGAGACCTTTATATGTCTGACCTGCGGACGAACTTCCAATCATCATTCCTTAATAAAAGATGCTTTTGATGCATTAAGTATATTGTTTTTATTTTATTGAGTATTAAATTTTTATAAATAACAACTGTGTAACATTTGATTATAATTCATTAAAAAAAAAAGCTGTTTTTCGTACATTAAATATTTTATTTTTTGTCGACCTCACCGGCGACCACCCCCTATATCCGCTCGCGCTCCTCTTGGGGGTCACGACCCCCCGGTTGAGAAACAATGATCTAGCCTATCTAGGAAGTAAGTCTATGGCTTAGCTTAAGGTTTTTGATTTTATATAATAAAAACTTTAAAATTAAATAAATTTTTTGCAGTTTATTTTTTTTTTAATAAATTTCATGCAAATCAGAGGAGATTCATAACTAAGAAAACTAACCAAAGTCTCACCTTTGGTATTTCATGCAGTTTTCCTTCTAAAGACGTAGCATTTATTCCAATATGCTCAGTAGGATTTGGGCTTGAAGTAAAATTGGAATCCGCTAAAGTTGTTTTAGCTGCTAAACATGTTTTTTTAAGAACTTCTATTACAAAATGTTGTTTTTTCTCATCTGAACTTTTTTGGAGTTTAAGCCTTAGGGCCCTTCGCTTCTGTTGTTGTAGGTCCAGCTCTAGCCTAATATATCAAAAAAAAAGGAACAAGGCCTTTGTC
>JABUQX010097115.1:22500-28242 GCA_015478945.1 Trachelipus rathkii
GTATATATTATATATATATATATATATATATAATATATATATAATTATATATTATATTAAATATATATATAATCATATATATATATAATATATGCCTATTATATATAATATATTATATATAGGCTATATATATATATATATATATATTATATAATAATATATATTATATTATATATAATATTATATATACAATATATTTATATATATTATATTGTGATTATAAATTTTTTTGGTATTCTATCACCCCAGCATCAACACCTTCGGCAACCATGCGGAAATGGTGTATATGTATGAATGAATAAATATGAATATAGAATAGATATAGATAACATTATTATATAGTAATAGTATATATATATATATATATATAGTTTAGATAAATATATTATTCAGGTCTATACTGACTCTTGGTATGCATTTATGTTCTATTATAATAATATATAATATATATAGTATATATTAAATTTTTAGATTTTAATTGTCGAGTTACTGAATATTTTAGCGTTGATGATGTAATAGTAGGCCTTAACTTTCCCGCATAACGTTGGTCTATTTTGACCACACATATTAGGTCCAGGGAACCTTAACCTGAGGTCTTTTTTGGCTCAATTTTTTTAGCTCCCTGTTCGAACCGTTTTGGGCTTGACCTTTTTTGGGGCTTGACCCTTTTTTTGACGCCAATTGTTTTACCTTGACTTGACCTTTTGGGCTTTGCCCTTTGGCCTTTACCCTTTTTTCGACGCAACCCTTTGATCTTCCATGGTCATTTTGCCCAGCGGTAGTTTTTTGAAAACCTAGATTTTTAAGAACCCCTAATTTTTTGAAACTAAATATTTTTGAGAACCCTTAGATTTTGCGCCCCCTAATTTTTTGACAACCTAATTTTTTGCTAACCAGTTTTTGGCAACCCTATTATTTTTTAGCACCCTTTCGAAGAAAGGGTGGCCGGGCCACGGTTGCGTGCAGCAACCGTTGTAGCGTAATTCCTGGCCGTATTTATAAAAAACCCCCAATTTGTTTTGAGTTCTGTGAAAGTGGTGGCGAGTAGCGTTTTGGCTGGCTTAATTCGGTTGCGTAGAGTGATGTTGGTGCGTGAAGTGTTGAGGTGGAGCTGAGTTTTTTGGTGTGGTATGCCGTTGTTCGATCCTAGGTTGGTGTTTAGTGTGAGTTGCGGGTGCGACTGTGTCTGGGAGACCTGCGGCTGAGAGGTTGGTATGGCGGGGCCGTGGATGGTTGTTTTGATGATCTTTGTTAGGCCGCTTCTTGTGGAATGTATTTGTGAATCGGCAGCTTTGAAGGGTGGTGGTTATAGTAATTGGGAGCCTAGAAGTTTTGATATGCCAGGTTGGTGGGCTCAATGTTATTGGCGTTGGATTCGCCAGCGGTTTATGATTGGGTGATTGGTATTTGTTAGGTTCGGGCGTAGGTGGACCTGTTGCCCGCAGTGGGTTCGGGGTGGTGTTTTCGTCGTGTGGTCCAGGTGGGTCAATAATTTGGGCCCCCTGGGGAATCGTTTTAATGAGTGGCTGTGTCTGGGAACTGCAACCCTTTTGGTCTTCCTGTGATGGTGTTGGTGTGTGGGGGGGGGTTGGGTGGGCGGGCGTGGTTCGGGGAGGTCAATTTTGACCAACACGGTGATTTTTTTGCGATCTTCCTTTAGGGCCTTAGCCCCACCTATTTGGTTGATGTCTTTAACTTGTTTTACCATCAGATGATTTCGGCTAAACTTAGCCGTACACCCATGGCGCCATTTTGACCGCACGGCAATTTTGTCTTGGCGCACTCGTGCCCACCCGTCGTACATATTCGCCGTTCCTAACATTGAAACGCCGTATGGACCTAAGCACCAAATTGAACACCTACACACGTGCGCGTGCGCACCACACACACACACACACCACACACACACACACACACATCACACGCCACACACACACACACAGCACACACACACAAGCACACACACTTACACTTTATAGCAACATTCACTCTGACACTACATTTACCCATCAGAACACTTACATTTACAATGAATTATATTCACGACGTCGCGTTGCGCACACACATACACTACCCTTTGACCAGATACCAATGGGTCAATTTTGCCCACATAGGTAATGTTTTGTCCTTCCTTTAAGGGACTTAGCTCCTTTTTTTGATATCTTTAAACCCTTGTTGAGCCTTGAATACTGTTCGCCTGCCTTTTGTATTCTACGGTACTTAATTTTTGATGTCTCAGTCTATTAGATGCCGCCAACTTTGATGCCTCAATGACTTAATGCTCCCAATCACCGAGAGGGAGTACTGTGAAATGGTTCTGATTTAAGTGTCTAAGTAGTAGTTCTAATGTAGTGCGCCAGTGAGTGCCAGGTGAAGTCGCAAGTGAGTGCCATGAGTGCCAAGAGTGCAATTGAGTCCAATGAGTGCCAATGAGTGCCACAATGAGTGCAAGTGAGTGCCACATATGCAACTGAGTGCCACTTTTTCAAGTCTTTTCTAGCCTCCCCTGAGCCCCGAATATCCCTAATATGGGTGTCTACCCCTGGTAATATGGTATAGGAATCTGATGGTGTATATTACAAGCTGCTAAGCAAGTCCTTACTATTGAAGTTAGATTTTATAGTACACTTTATTAGCATGGAGCAGGGAATAGATATCTAAAGAGTACATCAAGTTGAGACAGTGATCGACAACGTATTCCGAGTCGCGTCCGCATGTGAACCCATCCCGCGAAACGCCGCCGCGTGCGCCCGAAGCGCAATATTTCCGCGTTCCCCGCCGCCGCGTGCGCCCCGCAGCGCAAATATTTCCGCTGTAACCTGCCCGCCCGCGTGCGTCCGCAGACCAGCTAAATTTCCCGCTGAACGAAACAATATGATATAAGTTTGTAAATCTATTCACAAGAATCTCGTTCAAATGACTACGAGTCATCATTCTTACTACAACTTGGTATCAAATTTTATAAAGAGACCCGTAACTTTACATGACCTAAGCAGTAAAACATAGGGGTATTACCTAGAGCAACCTAGGGGATTATGTATGCTTTGTTTTGTTTAACTCGCTGGTTACTGCTTTTATACTTTCTCTTTACTGCTTTAATCTCTATGGTTTTATCTGCTTTTAGACTTTCTGCTTAGCTGCTTTAGGACTTTCTGCTGTTACTGCTTTAACTTTCTGCTTTACTGCTTTACAAATTTCCTGCGTTGTAGCTGCTTTAGTACTTCAGCATACATTACATGTACCTTAAAGCATATGAAGGGCACTAAAACAATAAGTGTTACCTAGGGGGATATACTCTTTGCTTTTACTGCTTTACTGCTTAAACTTTCTGCTTTACTGCTTTATCACTTTTCTGACTATTAGCTGCTTAACTTTCTGCTGTTAAACTGCTTTATACTTTCTGCTTTACTGCTTTTACTTTTCTGCTTAGACTGTTTTTAACGTTCGAGTAGTGATTTGATTACTATTATGTCTTTCTTTTACTATTTTTTATTGTTTGTTTTATATTGAATCTTTTATTTATTAGTTCTATTTTGTTTTAATATCTTTTTTATTTTTAATTGTAATGTATGAGAATACGTAAAACACGACAGAGTTTCGGTTTATATAACACATTTTATTTTTAAAAAAAATTGGTAGATGCGAAATGTTTTGAGGTTAAAAACAGTATATTTGTTACTGATTACAGATCTTTAATTTAAACTCATTATTCAGTTATCTGACTTGACAGGTAGATTGGATGAAATTTACGTTCCGAAAGTCCGGCTACAGTCTGTATGCGTGGACCAAACAGGTTTGGTGGCAAAGACCTTTCTATTATTAATATTTTAGAAGGAAATGGAGATATTTTTGAACAAGACCCTGTAAACGAATAATATGGGTGTAGTATGATAGGTTTGACTCAGGAGAGAAGATGTTAAAGGAATATAAAGATGTGATTCAATTCGATAAAGGCATAGGTGATACGGCATAGTTGGGAGATCTGCTGGACATATACAAGGCCACAACAATCATTGTATTAATGATGTTACATGCACAAGATTGAATCTTGGAAGAAATAGCAGAAGCGGGGTTTCACAGTTTATGTCTCACCCTCTACAATATTCGTCTGTGTTTTCTCATAACGCAGAATATTTTCATCAAAGCCAAGCATATGCCGAAGTGTTTCGTTTAAATCATACAGCGTACTTACTGTTGTTTGGGACAAGAAGAGACATTGAGTCAGAGGTTAGGATGTATTTGCAACTCAAATGTTTCCTCTTCAAAGGGAAGAGTTCTTACAAAAGTATATTAAAGAGGTCGTTAGAACTCTTGGTCGATCCCCGACGGGTTATTTGATGTGTGTAACTTACACCGCCAATAAACACGCCGACATGAGGTCTGCTCCGTACCAACATTGCTAAGGCCCTAGCGAAGTAGAAACTCGGTATACATAGCCTGAATATGAGTGGCTCTAGTTGCAAAGTATTTACCTCTTATAAAAAATTTAAAAAGTTGAAACCATGTGAAAAACGTAAAACTAATTAAGATAGAAAAGTTCATCCAGTGTGTATGTGAAGTCTGTGTTAAATCTTATAAAAAGAAATGTTCCCTTTAAACAGACCTCAGCAGGTGAACGCTACGTCGCTATAGAACACGATCTATTAAAAAAACTCTCCCTTCAACATTAAAATTTTGATAAATAAAAGACAGTTACTAACAAGAGAGGAAGGAGGAGTATTCCTGCCATTATTCTTCTCCGTTATAGCTCCCTGATAACTAAGTGGTTATCCCCATAATGAAAAGGTTGCTGTTAACTTCCATATAATGAGTATATGAGAAAATGAAGTATAATAATTCAGCAGCTGTACAGAATTCAGTTCCTCAGCTTCATCACTCGCAACCTCAATATGGCCTCAGTTATGTAGCCGGCACTCTCGCATAAATCGCACAATCGCATTTCATCATTCACAACGCCCCCAATCACGCAGATATTACACGCCAATGCATCTGACATTACAAACTCTTTCACATCAGCAGCAAACAAGTTGCATGTCACCAGAATCCTTTGATATGTGTGGAACGACACATTATCCTTTATCCAGCAGCGCTCTAGCCTGCCTTAGCTTATAACGATCCTAAAGTTGAAGCAATAACCACAATATGAGAAAGAAGTGTACAAGGATATTAAATTCAGACATTAACATTCCATGAAAGAAACATTTGCATCTTAATATCAGGATCGCCGTACAAAAAATTGATTAGATCTTAAGCGACTTTGCACCTAACATCCGTCCTACGTATCCCGTAACCGATGAGTAGATATAGCCTAATGAAGCTAAAACTTGAAGTGAAAAATAAAGATAAATTTAAAAATATCCTAGAGGAGAGCTTACCGGTTAAAGCTCGCAAATCAGGGATAACACTCTATAATATTTTAAAAGAGCAGTTAACATGGAATGAATTAGGCCAAATCATTATCGATGATGAAGTAGTTAAAGGTTCAAATATTGTGGATTTGATAGCTGATCTCTCACGTAACTGGAAGAAAGGCCCTGTAAAAGGATGGAATGATATCAAACAAGAACTTCAGACTATTAATTTTCCCAGAAGTTTAATCTTAAATACAACGCGATTAGCAGACTTGGATAATATCCCCATTACACCAAGACCTGATTCAAGTCCCTCAGGCACTTCTTACGCATCAGATAAATTTAAACGTGTTACCAGAGGACGAATAAGAAAAACACCTTATAATAGGTC
>JABUQX010097116.1:5000-7500 GCA_015478945.1 Trachelipus rathkii
TATTAATTTAATATTTATTCTTCATTTCAACCATTATTTCCAAATATAAGTTTAATATATATATATATATATATATATATATATATATATATATATATATATATATATATATATATATATATATATATATATATATATATATATATATATATATATATATATATATATCAGTAACTAAGGTCAATTGCGCCCCCCCACTTATTTTGTGCGCCCCTTTAGTCATGGACAGGGTGGATAGGTTTTGGAACTTGAATGACAAAAAAAGTTTTCTTGTTCATATCAAGAAAAATCACATTAGCATTGCAAAAGAACCAGGTGTATTGCAATGAAAAAGGTTTTTATATATATAAAGATCGCATTTTTAAAACACTTTTAAATTACTGTTATTGGTAAAGTAGAGCAAATACTAATAAACAATACAACATTGTCATTACTTTCTAACTTTGACATTAATAGTTTCTAAATGCTCATTAATCCCCCTTCGTCTCTTTGCATCACAAAATGTTCGCACTAATTTCTCCAAGTCCAGTGCGCAAGCCCGATCATACTCTATGCTATTCACTTAACCTTACGGTCGTCATGGTACTTCTCAAATAACTTTTTATTAGTTTTAATTTTGAAAAGATCTCTCAGCAGATGATGAAGTTACTGGAAGTGTCAGAACATTATAAAAGCTGTTCGCACTTCTGGAGATACTACAAGACAACATATTTTCAATCAACAAATATTCTGCCACTTGTATTATTTTTGTCATTTTTCTTTCTTTATTTCACTTGCAACAACATTTCTGAAGCAGACAATCCGTAACTAAAGAACTTGTCACGTCGGCTTCATATTTTTTGTAAAACTTGTCAGCAGACTCCATGAGCTCTTTATCTGTTTGTTCTGTAAGGGCTGTAGGGCTCAAAAAGCAAAACATCTGTTGCACCTTACTCATATCTGGTACCTCCGATTCACTTGGCCTATTAGTATATCAATGTCTCTGTAAAAAAACTCACACTGAAATTGTGCAAAGGATCAATGAAGTCAACATCTTTAGAAAGCTCATCAAAGAAGCCTGTCACTTTGCTTTTGCGCTTAGTAGGCAATGAAGTCTCACTTTGCCAGCTTCTTGCAATTTCCTGGGCCTCTTCCACTAGCTTGTAAAACTCCCCGCAACTGGTTTAGTTTGGTGACTCACCTTTCTAAAAGAGTAGAAGCTTCATCCAGGGATGTCCGATTTTCGGAGTGTTTTAGAAGTGATGTTAATACTTTCCGAAATTTTGCTTTGAAACACAAGCATTAAAATGAAGTGAAAAGTAGACATTTGTCTTCTTAATGCTGTCGCCTCCACTACTTCAGAGCTCTTTGTTTTGAAGTTAGGATGATTTTTAATAAACAATTCAAAATATAAATGAAATTAACTTTAACTGCCAACAAGCAATCGAACCTCGAAGATCATCTAGTTGGGCACAGTCTTTTAACAGTTTTGTTGACCATGCAGGTTTCTGAAGAAATTTCTTTCAGTGATTGCCATCTTGGAAGACTCTGACTGAAATACCCATGTATCTCATATCTCATTAATCACATCATAAAAACAATCATTTCTGTAATCTCCTTTACAGAATCATTCAAGACTAAGTTAAGGTTGTAATTGCACAATGCACATACTCTGCATTAGGCGACTTTCGCTTGATTTTGGTCTGCAGTCCAATGTACTTCCCACTCATAACAGTAGCACCATCATAGCCCCTGCCCTCTGCACTTTTTAATTGAAAAATTATTGTTTTCCAAAACACACTTCACTTTCTAAAACTTCGGCCTTTTGATTTGTTATGGGGATAAACCCCAGGAATGATTCATTAATTTGAAGCTTCTTTTCATCGTAATTGATGCAGACATATCTTATTACTACTGACAGATGGTCAGTTTTAGAAATATCTTGGGTCGTATCTAAAATAAGAGAAAAAAAGAGCGCATCTTTAGATTCACTTATTATGTCACGGAGTACATGTTGTGAAGCCAACCTACGAGTTCATTCGGAATAGGAGCACTCATATATTTTGTTCTGCTTTTCTCATTCTCCAGGTGACTTTTAAGAAGCGGGTCATACCTGGATAAAAAATCAATAATATTGAAAGTTTCCATATTTACTATAAATATATCGGGTTAAAAAAAATAATGTATATATATATATATATATATATATATATATATATATATATATATATATATATATATATATATATATATATATATATATATATATATATATATATAGCTATATAACTATATAAATATATAGAGAGAGAGAGAGAGAGAGAAAAAAACTTTCATTATGAAGTTTTCATCGAAAATGTGCTCATTCCTCTTACCCGCCGTGCGCCCTCTCGGCTCCTGCGCCCCCCCGCACCGCGGGGGTTGCGGGGGCGTTATTTACGCCACTGATATATATATATATATATATATATTGTCCGATGAATGTGTTGAAAATGTTGAAGTTTTCAGAAAATATTTGAAG